>JANHGN010003131.1:35259-68215 GCA_024605025.1 Megaceryle maxima
CCCCCATTCAGAGGATCAGCCGGCTTCATAGAGTGCTTAATTGCTGTAGTTTGGGGAATTGGGTATTTAGAGTTTGCTTCCGGCTTGCTTCATGACAGGATGCAATGCCTGCCTATCATTGGGCTCTGCTATAAGACTTGGCAACAGTGAAACCAAAGTACTGTGAAAAGCAAAAAAAATAACCTCAGCCTGATAAAAATGGAGAAGGTACTGGGAGATTTGGGTGTGATTGTAATTGTTTTGAAGTAAGAAGTGACTGTAGAGTGCAGATAGAAAAACCAGTGTGTCTACGCAGCATTATTGACTGTGCCACCATTGGTAATATTTTAGAGAAGGACCCAAAATTACATTCTGGGATTTTTTGGGGCTCTTCAGACATGATGGGTGTAGAAATCATACTCTATAGCATTATTAGACAACTATTAACTTCTGTAGAGATGTCTGAATGTAATTCGTGGTTGAAATGTTATGCATAAGAAAAAATTTTTAAAAGCTTGATTATCAAAGAATTGTTAACAAAATATAATAGCATGCAAATAGAAGTGGAAATCTTTTAGAGTAGCCTAGAGGATTTGGAAATACTCAGTTTCATTAAATGTATTCCTTAGAATGCTTTTGAAATCTTGTAATGAATAAACTCTGTGCTACCACATCCCTTTGTTTCAAAGCAAATATTTTGTTATTGCAGAAACATTGCACATTCTCAAAATACAACTCTGAGAACAAGAAAAGAACTCCCCGACCTTCCAACAGCTTACTAGAATGAATCCTAAATTAAGTTTGGGGAAAAAAACTTCATTTACAGTTGTTTGTGTTGTGTTGTTTTTTTTGTATTATTTTTTTTTAAACCCCCCCCCCCACCCTCCCCCCAACCCCCATTTTAAAATCTTTAGTGATTCGTAGAATCTGGGCTGTTTTCTCATAACTGGTCTTGGTAATTGTACTGTACTTTGTACTGTTTACATAACTATTATAAGACCCAGACAATTAAATGAAGATAAATAATAAACTCTTTTAAAACATCAAGCCCAATAAAAGAAAAGCATGCTTTTTGAATATGTATTTATGATATTTTCTTTTGAATTTTGCAGGGAATGCTTAAATAGCTGTTGAATTTTTGGGAAAGAATTTGGAAGGAGAGAAGGTGGTTGACTAGCAACATAAAAGGGAGCCAGTTTTGAGGCGGGCTTTGAGGTGCCTTTGAGAATAATACAGTAAGGATGCTGAAGGGGAAACACTAGTGGGAAACAAATGGAATTACCTAGTTCAGGATCTTAATTTTTTTTTTCTGGGAGTTTCTGATCGTAGGAGAAAATGTCTTGATCTTCCCTGATACTGAAACATTTAATCCACGACATAATTGCTTACCAGTGGTTTTCCTTTGTGACATATTTGTAAATATTGCCTCAGAATGCTAACAAATCAAATAAACAGCATTTGCCCCTTAAAAGCCTAAAAATCAAGCACTTTCACCTTTCTTGTCCTTTACCTTTATGTAATGAAAGTGTACTTGGGAAGGCCAGATTATACTTAAAAGAAGTTTTGCATTCAACAGCTCTTCAAATGAAGTTACCTTATTTGTGAGGAAGAAATCCAGGTCAGTGGTTCCTGGTAGAAGCTGCATGTTGTAATTTTGGAGGAGGATCTAATGAATTCTCTCAGTTGGCAACTAGAAACTTCTGAAATTGTTTATTGACGTGCCAGAGGTATATGTGGTGCTTAAGAGTTGATCTTTGTCCCAAAAGACTTCCAGCTGAAATTTTATTCTCTCCTCTGACATGCAAGCTTTGAGTTTGCCCTGAGAAACTATAGAACATAGCATGGACAAAATTCTATGCATATTAACTACCTGAATAGTTAGCACCTGCCAATTCTCTTGCTATGGTGTTACTCTCTAGATTAATGATACATAGCTAGCTACCTTTTTCTAAGGCAATTTTAAGAATTATTTCTGTTGTGCATCTTGTTATTAAAAGGATTTCGTAAAGCTCACCAGAGAGCAAGAGAACCCTGTTTATAATTCTGTATTTTATGTTCTTCAGACTTAAAAAGCCTCTAATTTGCTTTCTTCTCCTTGGTGATCTCTAAATTATTTTGTATCTAGAATACCTGTAAGGTTTTGATTGATTATAGTGATGGGGTAAGAATTGAGTAATCAATTGCCAGGTTCCATTAAGCATAGACAGTATGAAAATTCATTATTTTTTCTTTTTAAAATTTTTGTTCTCAATGTTCTCTTGATTTTTATTTACTTGCAAGTTGTTGTGGTTTTTTTTCCCCCCACTAAGGACAAACAGAAAACTTCTCCTTTCATCTTCACTCTCTCTGATTTATGATAAATTTAGTTTCCTTCGGCCTGGCATTTGCTTCAGCAGGCAGTCTTCCTTCAAGTACCACCCTGATTGATGTATAATCTTTGATATCTTCCATTAGCCTCCAGGATCACTAAGTTCAAGGCCCTCTTGGAACCTAAGGAGCCCTGCCGAGGAACTGAAGGCCTTCAGAGTCCTTGGGGTGATTGACAAGGTAATTCTTCAGTGTCTCTTCAAGAGTTCAGTCATAAATCGACTGCATGCTGACATTTTGTCTTTGAAGCTGTGGATCTTAAGGATATGAAACAAAAGGGGAAAATGACTCAAATGCATCTGCACTTTAAAATAACAAAAGTAGAAGAAAAAAGGCTTTTATCTAAGCAATTCATGTAAGGTCATGCAAAATATATTTGAGCTAAAGGATAAGGTACATGCTTGGTGGCATTCAATAGAATGAGGCCTGTTTTTCAAAAGTGAAGTCATGGTTACGGTGCTGGAGTATGGACAAGTTGATGTGTTTTCAGTTGAATAATCTGGTGGCTACTTGGAATGTAGAAGAGTAGAAATGCCTACTCTTGAATTGCCACTTGAAATGGAGGCTGGGGGAACACATGGCTGTTCTTCTTGAGAATTTGGAATTGAAATCCCTCACTAAGACAGAGATTCAGTAATAAAAGCAAGCTTATTTTTGACTCGCGCAACTAATGTCTTACAAAATCCCAGGGTAATACCCTCTGTAAACAGTAAAGAACCATATGGATTTTTTGCAAGTGTAATTAAGAGACCAGAAGAATTGCTGCATTGTTTTGATAATGCTGATTAGTTATCACCTTACCAAATACTTTTAAGATGATGTATTATTCAGCCATGTGGCAGCATCTGATGCAGACTGTAAAGGCTCATTTCCTTTTTGCTGTGCCAATTCCCTTGTGCCTTTTGATAGTTCCTTATGTAGTCCCTGGTTTGTGCATGATGTGATGTGTGGCCAATTTGTGCATTTGTAACATGCATAAGAAAAACCTGTAGCTGGTCTCTTAGGGTCCGTATTTCTTGGTTTCTTTCTCTTGTTTGACTGAACCTAGCTTTGGGAATGATTTTTGGTTTTCTTTTCCTGTTTTGTTGTAATTATGTGCATAAGTTGATAACTTCTCCTCAGAGGGTTATATATATTTGGTGTTATGGTTGTTTTTATAGCACACAAGGTTTCCTCAGCTCCAGCTTCATAGTCACTGTATCTTCTTTTCTTCAGTTAAGTACAGAATTTAGCCTGTGTTCTACTCTGTGTATGTATCAGAGAGACAGACTGGAAAGAGCACCTATCTGTTGGATTAGTAAGCACTAACTAAATTAGTAGCCACTAAGTGGATGCAGTAGGCATGGACTTTGTGAATCAGTCTGACAGTTCAAGGCTGCAGAAGTGTTGGAAATGAACCAAGACCGACCTTATAGGTATCTTTGTTCTTGTATAATAATAATGAACAGTGACTGGAGAAGATGCTTGAACAGAATTAAACTTTGGGGTTCCTTGATGTTATCAGATCTCCTAGATCTCTGTAAGCCTAGCTCCAGTCAGTGTCCTAGGTGTAAGATGAACGTGTCCCGATCTTTGAGCAGAGTTGGGAAGAATCAGGGTTCTGGTGACGACAAAAATAAAAGATCTTAGTGTTGGAGATGTGCACGAGGAGTAACAGGCCTGTGTGTATTTGTGTATGCTCATGTGTAAACAATACTATAGCGGTCAGGGTTAATGTTTAATTATTGTATGAAAATGTGAGCAATATTTTTTCAAGTGTCTTTGTGTACCTGCTTACAGATTCTCCTTGTTATGAACTTAATCTTACTCTGAGGATGCTGTCTTTTTTTTCATATATTTTCGAGTGTTCTTAAAGTCACAAGGCAAATGAAAAGCTACTCTAAGTCTAAATGGTCAGACCATGTTTATTTGGCTTTATAACATACATAAAATGCACGTGAATATGAAGCAAAAGTGTGCACATGTATCTGTGAACTGGGGACAACGCCTCTGCCTTTGGTTTAAAGCACCATCTCATTTCCTTCCTCATCATCACTGTCCTTTGACTCATTCTCTGCTTGCATGTGCCTCAAAGCTGACACCACGGAGAAATCCAAATAGATGTGTAAGTACCCTTGGTAAAGCCAAGCAAATGACGTAGCGTGTTTGTTCTTGAAAATGGATTCTGATTTTCAGGGCTGGCATTGAAAATACCATGCTTTGGGGCACAAGTCTGTAACTGATTGAGCATAACCCAAAGCTTTGCTTGAAAATACTCTTCTATTTTAACCTTGAAGTAGTTGCTTTGGTTTCAGCAGAAAATATGGTTGTGGATAGTAAGGAGTCACTGTAATTTTCCCTGCTGACTTGCCTAATCCTATGCAGGATTGGCTTAAACATACTGACTTAAAAATGGTGGTGATAGGTTTGCAGACCTGTTCTCCCACTGCTGCTTGAAGCCCAGAGTGGTGTCGGACAGCTACACTGCTGCCTCAAGAAAACCAGCTGTTAACCTGCACTCCATCAAATGCTGAAAGGTTCAGTGTCTTCCCTTAGAGTAATGTCAGCCTTTGTTCTTCTTTTGAAGCCCCTTGAAGTGTTCTGAATTGGCTGCTTCTTCACAGACAAAATGCTTGTTGCTACCTGAAACTCTGGGTTTTTCAAACTATTTTAGGCTAGGCAGAATGATGAGACATTTAATTTTAGCCTCGTTTATTCCCAGTATGCCATCTTTCCCTTTCTGTCTGCCTTTCCACCTTCCTTGTCACCTGAATAATTTTTGCTGTGTTGACCCCTTTCTGCTGAATATGAGAGAGTGAGAGATCTGTGAATTTTCACAATGTTTTAAGGAGTTTAATAATGCCAAGAAGAATGACCATATCTGTGCCTTACCTCATGTTCTACTGCTATCCTGCAAAGACTGTGGTATAAATCCAGCTGTTTTAATAAACCCAAGAGGACCTACACTTTGGTTGAGGAAACCAGGTTTCTTGAATTCTGCTGCTGCTGTTTTTGTTTACTTCATGGTGTCAAAGGTTAACTAGGTGGTGTTTGCAGGTATTTTATGTATTTGTTATGGGAAGAGTCTACCTCTGAGTAGATTTTTGAAAACAGGGGTTTAATCTAATTATAAAGGTGGCTTTTGTCTAGCAAATGTGGACTCTGAGGTGCTGCTGATTGGGCAGCAAAGCTCTTGTTAGTGTTACCATAGGTACCACAATGAAAACAGATTAGTGTCTATAAATTTTAGCTGCTGTAATCATGGACCAAGAACGATCAATTATTTTATCGGTTCATGTACCTGAAAGTGGAAAACTTCCCTTTTGGAATAACAAAGATTTTTGCTTTTAAAATTTGCCTAATTAAAAATCAAGGTTGCAGATTCTGTGCTGAGTTTCTGCCCTAGGCAGATCTTTCCTTTGAAGCTACAACTGGCCCCTAAAGAAATGACTTTGTTATGGTGCTGCTGGATACCTTCACAATGCTGTTTCAAACCCAATTTCTTATTCTTTAGAACCCTCTGTTATTTAGATTCATTCAATTTAAAGATTCATCTTGAAAGCGCAGTGCATTAAGTAGTAACTATGCCTCTGTTACCAATGACTGTCTTTTATGTCTTTTCTATCCCCTGCCCTGGTCCCCCATCAAGGCACGTTGTCTGCATTGGCACTGGTGCAGCTGTGATCAGTTCTTCTGCAGATGTCTGTACATTTGAGCTTGTTGTTCAATATGCTGTTTGTTAAGTTTCATTATACAATCCGAAACCTTATAACATAAAACTTTCTCATCATGGCCTTGCTAAAATTATTTTGGGAGTTTCTGAAAAGCATTCTAGAAGTAGATAACTTCTGAAGAACTGGAAGCAATTCTGTTAATCTTGAGTATAGGCTACTTTTTGTGGCTGTTGTGCTATCGTGATTACTCATAGCTCTGATGGTAGTACATTTTGGTGAACTGACCTTAGCAATATGCAGAACCACCAAATCAACATTATTATTTATTTATAAAGGGTGATTACTACTTGTCTACTTCACGAGTAAATATGCCCAAAAGAAGTATATTGAATATATGCAGAGTTGTCATGCAGAATCTGCAGACCCATTGCTGAATTCGAACAGGTTATGGGTAGTTCTAATGGAATTTAATCAGAGGAGAGGAGTTAACGGGCTTTTTCTTGTGGCAGTGTGTGTGCTGTGCGTGAGTAACAGGACATAGGTAACTATGTCCTGTTAGTGTGTGTTAGAAACAAACCTAAGGTGGGGTTAAAGGCTGTTGCAGTTGTGAAGTCTAGTTGAACACAGCAGATGTTCTCTGTCACCTCTCTGACAGGTGTGCATTACCTAGTGTCTTTAGATCATTTTATGGATTTGAATGAGTGGCTGTATGTACATAAGAGGTGTGAGAAAAATGGAGCTGATGGAGTGCAGGCATTCATTCCTGTTTCATTATGATACTTAGAAAGAGAAACTGGTTGAAAACATGTTATAATGAATTCAACTGACTAGCAAGTTTTCCTCATCCAAACATGGCATAATGGCAAATAGTAGTGGCAAAAATGGTTAAAAATGTTAACCTGAGTAATGATAGTAGCTATTATTCCTGCCGTGCATAAAGAAAAGTGTGACCAGCAGGTCGAGGGAGGTTTCTGTGATAGAGAACATGTCCTGTGATAGGATCAGAGGTAATGGTAGCAAGCTGAAGCACAGGAAGTTCCACCTCAACATGAGGAAAAACTTCTTAACTGTGAGAGTGACAGAGCACTGGAACAGGCTGCCCAGAGAGATTGTGGAGTCTCCTTCTCTAGAGACTTTCAAGACCCACCTGGATCTGTTCCTGTGTGGCCTGCCCTCGGTGTTCCTGTGCTGGCAGGGGGGTTGATCTTGATGATCTCCAGAGGTTCCTTCCAACCCCTACCATTCTATGACTAATACAAGTAAAGAAACATTTAAGAACTTGGTTTATGTTTTGATAACCCTTTTGTTTTTTAAGAGACTTGCCAAGTCCTACAAAATCAAATCAATTACAGAGTCGTCATCAAAACTGATATCACTACCTTAGATACCCTACTGCTGCAGGATTATTCCTAAGCTACAGTCATGTCTCAAGCCCCAGGTAACAAAGCTTGCTCAACTTTAAAACACAATCTCTCTCCCAGCTAGAAAGAGTTCTTTCCCTTCTTCCTTACCCTCAAACAACTGCCACTGTCTTTCCATTTATACCAATCTGAAGATTTCTGAGTGTTTTGTTGTTGTAACCTGTAGTCTCTCTAGCTTCTTTCTCATTTGTCTTACTAAAATTTCTTTTGATTTTAGTGAATGTTTTGTTTCCTCTGACATAAAAAAAAGTCCTAAGACTGCCCTTTATAAAACAGAAATTAAATTATTGAATTTTCCAGTGCAGGCTGAACTATATATATCTTCTGGCCTCCAGAAAGAAATTATTGTTATAGAGATAAATAATTTTGGTTTAAAAGAAAGTAAGTTTGTCTTCCTAAGTTGCTTAGTACATAATTGGTGCCAGGCAATTACGGATGGCATTTCATATTGTAAACTATATTCTCTAGGTATTTTTTTCCTACATTAATATTTCACCATTTGCCACTTACTGGCCAGTTTTTAGTTTGTTTTAAGAAAGTGGACTTTCCTCTCCGTTACCAACCAACCAAAACTATTTAAAAATTTATATTTCAATGTATGCTGCTTTCTTATAACTTCCATTATATAAAGCTATATCATTTGTCTTTTAAGTACACTGTTACTGCAAGTTGTAAGTTCCTTACAATAATGGTTTGGAAGGAGGAATAATTGTGAACTGAAGATAATTGCTATTGCACAGGTACAAGGATAAACAATAATAGCATTTTTCCATACATACATTAGCCAAATATAATCTCTTCTTATAACGACAGAGGGAGACTGGCGAGTCTGGGTGGTGCAATCTGAAAGTGACAAGAGTAAATCTGTGTTAAGTAGATCTTTTAATCCTGGTAACCTTGACAGCCAGCACAACTGAGGAGAGTGGGTGGAATGCTTCTGCCTCATCTCTGTAGTCATGCCTTGAGTGTGGCACCCAGCTGTGCACCAGCCCCTGCTAAGGTTTTCTTAGAACCCAAGTACTCATGCTAGGATCAGGTGAACCAACTTGTCTCATTTGTAGTTGTCTGTCACTACCTGTAATGGGATTTTTCAGCTGGTGAGGTGAATCCAAGGAGAAAAATTTGAGGTGATCATCTCGTACACCTTTGGGTTTGTAAGACTTTTGCCAGACAATATATCCCATGATAAGAGTGTGCTACCTTAGGAGAAAAGGACCAGAACTAATAGATGGCCCACTGGTGACATTATGTGATGTGTTTTCAGTGTAGAATGGCAATTTAATAACAAAATGAAACTGGTTTTAAAATAATCCCTTAGCTCTGTTGTGTCTTCAAAACCTTTCTGGTTTCTGGTACTGCAGTAAGAGATCCTATTCCATTGTCTTTGATCAGACATGACCTATTTTTCAACTGGTGTTAGTGAACTTAAAGCCCTAATTTTGTAAGCAAACATGTTTTGAGGTATTTGTTTTGATCCGTCTTAAACCTGCTCAAGGAAATAAGAAGCACAGGTATGTTCTGTGCCATGTCCTGAAAGTGTGGAGAGTGGGGAAAAAAAAAATAAATGAGGTGCTTGGCTGGGGGAAAAAGAGGGGAAAGGGGGCTGGGAAAGCAAACATTTGCAATGTGATAAAGGACTGCATTTATGTTACAGTCAATTGCAGGAGAACGGTGCATTTAGAGCAGTCCTTAGTTCTGCCACTGTTGTCCCCTGCGACCTTGGTTGGGTGCTCGGTAGGGCGACTAATGGTGCACCATGTTCTTTTTTCCTGGTGACTTGCCTGTTGCCTGCCTCTGGGTTTGTGATTCCCCTTATGCTGACTTCTGCAATATTCCTTCAGTCTCTTATCTCAGGGCTTTGATGCATATGTTCTGAAGGTGGCCACCGTGACTTTGGGTGGCAGCAGATGGTAAACCTTCAGGCTGCCACCGGCTATACTGGTGTTAAGTTGGAAACTTAACGTTTGATGAAGAATCAGTAGTGCATATGAAAGAGCTTTTACTGCAGAAATATCTTTTAATTAAAAAAATTAGCATACTGAAACATTTGATAATTCCTGTGCATTTAAAGGACCCTAAAATTAGCTGTTTTCTTAAAGCTAGACTATGGTTATTTACTAGGCAGGTTTTATTTTATTTTTGTCCAATTAATTGTACCTACTATATTGAATTTAATTTAATTTATTTTCCACTAAGCTGTTAGATACACTGTAAATCAAATCTAAGAAGCTAATTTTTTTAAGTAGCTACTGTCAGCATCAGAATTAACCCTTGACTTAGGGAAAAAAAAAAAAAAATTACAAGTAGAAACTCTTATTTGGCATCATGGAGGGGTGTTGCTGTCTGCCACTTTACCGAGATGCTGCCATGCAGTGCTGCTGTGTTCACTTGGTTTTGGGGATGTGCCCAAGAGCTCAAGTGCTTCTACAAAACATGGATGTCTGTGCACTGAAGACGCTTATTTACATTATGTATTTATTTGTGGGAAATGCTATTTGCTTGTCAGTGTTTTTGGCCACACTGAGGTTGTCATCAACAAAGAAAAATAGGGAAAGAACAAGTAAGCAACAGTGCCTTAAAAGCCAGCGTGATATGTAGACCTTGACTCTGTTCATGCATTAGTATTACAAATAGGATTTTGCCTTTTCTCCTTTTGTGTCACAGTCTAGTTTCTCTGTGCCCAGGAATGCCCTGCTGTGCATTCTTCTCCCTCCCCTCTGTGACAGAATGCTGAATGTTACAGGCGACAGCTCATTTTTAGGAGGTATTAAATACTACATGTTGCACAGTAGTCCTCAGCAGTGAAACAGGTTCCATCAGCTTCTGCGAGCTAGGAGCAGCCTCGTCTAATGTGAGCATCGCTGTGTGATCCGCTCTGGGGAAGAACAGATTTATGCTGTAGGGAATGCTATGTAGAATCCTGTTTTTTCCCATCATGACATTAGAGTGGAGACTTTGCACTTTGCATTTCAAAAAGAAATCTTAGAAAAAGAATTGCTGAACCGCTCCCTTTTGCAATGGGAGAAAAATGTGAAGGAATGCAAACGGGAAAGACTTGTTGGGGTAGCGTGACTATCTAGAAATTGGATGTAAAGCTTGAGGTCAGGAGAATAAGTTGGCATTTGTGTCAATGGCAGGCTTACTGTTACGTGCTTCTGCAGCAGCCTGGTAATGCATCCAAGATCTGCTCACCTTTCTCTGCTCTAGGTGTGTGATGAAAAGTCAAGCGAATATACTTGTGACCGTCTCTTTCCTGGTCTTACTGTTTCCTGAAATGTCAGTTTTCTGATAGTGATTTATTCACTCATGTAGTCCTTTAATTATTTGTGTGAATCTGGTTAAGCCACCTTTTTGGAATATGCATGCAGGCTGCCTCCCCTTGAAACAGGTTTTTTGATTTGGTGGGCCCATGTAAAGTCCACAGTCTGCCAGGGCCAAGTGGAGCATTGCTAGATGAATTTCTAAAGTTACTTTTATGACTTCCTGGGCTTCTTGAAGTCCCTTTTGAGGTAAACAGTCTTACAGAAAGGCTAGTATTGACTCAGCAAAGACATAGTTTTCCATGAAATGGAGCTGTAGATGAATATCACTGGGGGAAGGTATGATGCTTGATGGGAAGGCAAAAGACGGAAGCTTGTTACTAAGACTGGTTAGTCCATCTAGGTTGTTAACCTCAAAGGCACACAAATATTATTTGTTGTAATTCCAGTTCTAAAACTGTAGCCTCTTTCATTTTGATGTTGTAATCTTACAACAGATGAAGCTAGCCCTAAAGGGACCCGTTGTCTGCTTTATTTGTGTTAGTGGTAGTCATTCTGTATGTCGTCTTAGAGGGTGAGGGCTCAGTAATCTGTTCTGTTATACCATATGCTAATACAGTGCTGATAAGCAAGTGTGAAAAATGAAAGGGAGGAATACATTAATTGTATTTGTGCAATAAGGTATGCTATCAAAGGTAATTATTTCATGACAGTTTTAGTTATAGCAGTTGTTTTATCATGGAATAAAAGATGGCTTTAGGAGCCTTTTATTGGAAAGACAATTGTATCAAATTAGTACCAAATTAGATTTTTGTCTTTATAAAGGTGAGCAAACCCATGAGCAGTTTTTAAATTGGTGTCTTCTACTCTACAAATGAACAAATCCTGTTTGAGGGTTAAAGAAGCTATTATTCTGTCCTTTATGCTGACAGCTTCATTACTGATTGGCCTACTGTTGGTATTAAAAAAATGTTTGGCTCCTTATGATCTTTGTGCATGCAACTATAATATTAATACAGACCACGGAACTGTTCATTAAGAAATGACTCTAAATGAGGTTGATGCTTGTAAATCTGGAGAGATACAGATGTTAAATGCTGCCATTTCTTTTCATATACAGCCGTATGGCTAATAATTTCCAAGTGGCTAAAGCTCTTGTTAGCAAGAGTGCTGGTGTGTTAAGAATGGCCCTATAAATAACTTTAAGAACTGAAGTTGAAGGTGCTTCTTTTAAAGACTATTGTTAACTAAACATTATTGCCAAACAGATGGAAAGCATTCACCAGCCTGATGCTTTTAGGTCTAATTATATTATCACCAGTCCTGTACGGCTCAGTTGAAGAGGTGTATCCAGAGGCCAATTTATAATCATTTAGCCAACACCTGTTTGGGAGATATTGACAGTCAAAGGGCACATTTAAAAAAAAAAAATCACATATGTTCTCGTATTTATTGCCTCAATGTGAACAGTGCCTAGTTACAAACAAACTTGGGAGACGAGCAAGGAGAGTGACTGTAAACACATAGTTGTTTCTGAACCATTTTTATCTTCTTATGGCACCTCTTGTAAAGTGGTATTTATTATTCTCTCTTGTTCTGTTTATTAATTGTTTCTTTGAGGTTGTTTGGTGTTTTTCCTTTGTTTTTTGTTTGTTTGTTTGTTTGTTTTAAATTTAATTTCATATATTTTGGTTAAGCAAGGATAACAAAACCAGTTTCACCATTGTTACTTATTCCACTGGTTTCCAATTTTTCTGTAAGCCCTGGGTAAGAGGCCTGAAAAGTTTTTTGGCAAATTCAGTGGCCTAGGGATAATTGTCTTTCCTTACCTTGCCCTTGACGTGGAAACTGTGTGTGTCATTACTTTGTCAAAAAAATCTCAGTAACACCAACTTCTTAACGATGTCTATTGTAAATAAACAGTGATTGCGTACTCTTGCTCTTAGTTCCTAGGGGAGGGTTGGGCTTGTGCTGCTTGTGTGGCTGCCTTGTAGCTTGTGCTTTTCAAGCACATCTCTGTTCTTGGAGTTTGAAAACAATTAATGCCTGAGCAGAGTGATTTGAAGGCAGAGATGTGGAGGGTTCCAACTCCCCGAAGATGCACTTTCCCAAATATATATGCACATATATATTTTTATTTGTTTTGTTTTCAATACATGAATAAATGGAGCTTGCTAAGAGGTTAGTCGTTAGTTAGTACTTCTCTCATTGCTGTGCTGTGTTTAAAGTGCTTTCAGTAGAGTTGATGCACTTCTAACAGAGATGCTCTCTGCAGTGAAACCCATACACTCTTTCCTCCCTAAATAAGTCCTATTGGTTTTGTTTATTTTTTACCTTAATACTAGTTTACAGTACCACAAAGGAACTTGCAGTCATTTCTGTTGTGGCTTTAGGGCTTCAAAATAAAAATGGCAGTGGAGGGATGAGGCAGCAGTGACTGTATAGTTGATAACAGATTTTTCTATGGCCTGGGCATGTGTGTGGCCAGCTTTTACTCAGCTTCCTGGAAGGTAGGTATATTGCCACCCTGGGGAAAAAAACCCCAAACAAACAAACTACACACACACAAAACCCCACAAACAAAACCCAAAACAACAAAAAAACCCCACAAAAACCCTTCAAACAAACAAAAACCACAAAAAAACCCAAACAAGCAACACGCACACACAAAAAACCACCAAAAAAACCCAAAACAAAACACAAAAGGTCCCTCTAGTAACCTACTGGTAAGCAGCACGTTTGATGTATTGGAAGCCTGATGGGGAGAACTGTTGCACTACGAAGGCAGGTACAGCGAGGATTTAAGCAATGCTGGAAGATAATGCTATGTGAAGGTTACTTTTTGTGCTTCATTGTGTTCCTACCATTGCACTTCTGTAAATTGGGTTCTGCTAGATTATTGCTGTAATTATAAAGTACTGGTTACTTCTGTTATCTAGTTAGGATTAATTCTTTAAGGTAGCTAATATGGAATCAGGTGACATTCTGGTAGTTCCTTAGAGAACTATATCCTCAATCATATTTTTTTCCTAAAGAAAAGTGGTTATTAAATGTATGCTGCAGGGCTTTATTTTATTTTAAAATAATTACTTGTATTTCTTCCTTTGTAAGAATATTCAATGTTAGATTTAAAAACTGTGTTTTGTTGACTTGCTGATGTGAATCTTAAATATTTCTCTGAATACTTTTTGCTTAGGTTTTGCTTGTAATGGACACTAGAACGCAGCAGACTTTTATACTGAAGGTGAGTAAAATCCTTTATTACTCCTCTAAACAGTTTAGGCTCCTAAATTACACCAGTACACAAAAATCAATTTGCATCTAATGTGTAGGGTTATAACTGTTATGTTAATGTATATATCCCTATGACATGTATTTGAATTCTTTTTCTTAGTATTAAGTTGCTTTCCCTTCCTTTCTCTGTAATATCTCTAGGGCTTAGATGTGCTGGTTTACTCATGTGAATTGCCACCGGCTATTGAGGCCAACATCTTAGGATACTTTGGTAAAGAATCACAGTTCCAGTGTGTTGCTTAAAACATCTGTAAAGCCCTGGTGGCTCGGGATTTGCGCAGGCTGCTGATGAAGGTGAAAATTCTCCTTAGCCCGAGTGAATCCACAGTGCTCTGTGTTTGGTCTTCCTTTAGCTGAAGGGTATGATATTGGTGGATTCTGGATGAAATTTATGACTGGTCTTACTTAAAACTGCTTTTCTATGTTTTACCTCAATGGGCTGTGAAAACTGAGTTTAATGTTACTGAAGGATTGAATTAATGAGTAGTTAGTTGGCTGGAATAAAATTTTTCACATTACTCTTCTGTGTTTTGGAAAGTGCTCATATCAAGATCCTAATATACTTGAAGCATCTGTTACGCTGAGAATTAGTTTAGTATGAGTGTTGTTATTGTGGCCATTATTTCAGGCTCCCCTTAACGTGAATTCTGTTGCTGATGGAAGGACTGAAAAACTGTGTCCCAAACATGGAGCTCTATTTGGTTATTAACATTTTGTAACTTTGCTTGAGGTCTGGTTTACAACCCTGCCTTAACTTTGTGCAGCTGGCCTTTGAAATGGTTTGTCTTAAGTATGTGCAGGGTACAGAAAACCTGTTTGTTCCTCAGAAAGGATTATTTGTGAATATTGTATATTACAACCCCATTTTATCTACTGGCGGATAGGGTAACATTGAATTTCCCATTTAACTGCTTATGTTTATCAATATCTTAATAGGTCACACTATTGACATAATTCCTCCCCCCCTCCCCTTTCTCTCTCCCCTCCCTTTCTCCCTCCCGCATCAATTTTTTCACTTCTGCCAACTTCATTTCTGTGCTACCTCCCAAAAATCATTACCTCTCAAGGAGACTAATCCTTTCCTTTTTTTTTGTCGTAGTTCTTGTCTTTAGTAAAGTACAATGGAAATGTGAGGATTACCTATAAGGCTAAGGCATTCTTTTGTCTTTAGAACTTAAATTGAATTTTTTAAATAGTGTCTTTTGGTCACACACAAAAATAAAATTTTAAAAAAAGGTCACAGGGAAATAACTGAGTGTCATCCTGATGACTTAGTTTGAGAGAGATTCTAATAAAAACATTGACCCATGTAATTGATTTTAATGGCAGCTTTGTGCCATCTTCTGTTCTCTGGAAACGCGCCAGATGCCATCAGCACAGCCTCGGGGGACCGAGGGGCATAGAGCAGCAGATGAGTGGTTTCTCTGAAGCCCAGAGTAACTCGGATAGATTAGTTTGGTTGATAAACACAGAGCACAGCAGGCTCCAAAGGCAACTGAGGGTACAACTGACCTTTTTGTTCTCTGTCAGGGTCTAAGGAAAAGTAGTGAGTACAGCAGGAGCAGAACGACCATCATCCCCCGCTGTGTGCCCAACATGGTGTGTCTGCACAAGTACATCATCTCCGAGGAGTCTGTCTTTCTCGTGTTACAGCATGCAGAAGGTTTGTTTCTTGTTTAAGTATATTGTTGAAAAGAGTCAAAGGTTTAAGTTTTAATCAATAATACATTTAATTGTCAAATTAATCTCCTATGCATCTAATTAAAATATTTTTAGTGTGCCTAAAAGATGTCATGTAAGACACCCCACTCCCATCCTCTGTCCCTTCCCCTTTTTCCCCCTCATTCTATGGTGGATCTGATTTCCTGTTTCAAATGGCTGCAAATCCTGATGGGTTACTTGAATTGTAGCAATACTGAAAGCTTCCAACTGTTTATTTTCTACAGGAGAATGAGTGCTTTGACTGCAACAACTATCTGCAGTATTTACAGTCATCTAAGTCTTTGGCTACTTTTGTAAACTTTGTCTAGTAGATCTTTTTAGCTGCTTATAGTTAGAATGTCAAATATTTACACAAGAATTTAATAACTCTTCTAAAAACCACAAACTTTTGCCTATTGGTTAATGCTACATAGTTATTCTGATCTGTGTTTTTAAGAAAACAGCTAGTGGCATCACACGGGAGTTCAAAGCAGAACCACAGAGTTGTGCCTTCAAACTGTTTATAAAATTCCTGTTAAATGTACAGGGAACAGGTGGCACAAAATAATTACATTTTGATTTTTTTGTCTAACACCTGGATTTAAATATTCCCTAAATGTAATTACCCGTATTTGTTTAGAATGAGTGCAGAATATAAATTTGGGGATTGCTAATAGGTCTCTTCTTAGGAAATGCTAATTTAGTCAGAATGGATGATGTGAAGGAACCAAGCTAACTGACAGGGAAGATAATTTTATTACATTGGATGTTATTTCTTTTTTTCCTAATAACTTAGATATTGGCTTGTTCATGAACAATTTGTCACATGAGGCCTGTTAACTTTAACTTTATGACATGAATGACTGTTTCTGCTACGTGTGACAAGTTTTGCCATGAGCATCGACGCATGAAGAAAGGCCTCACATTACAGTACAGCCTCATGTTTTCAGTGCTGCTCTGTACAATGCTACTTTTCTTGAGGTGTGAGAAATTCAGCAGAATAATTTGGAGACTCTCACCTGAACTGTAATCTCCACAGAAGCTGGTACATTTTGGTTGCAGGAATAATATTAAAAAAACCCCAACCCCCAAACAAACACCCAGACAAGTGGAAAACCAACCCTAGTCAGATGCCAACTGTCCTTAAGGCTAGCATAAACCAAGGATTACTGATAGGATAAAATAATAATTTAAAAACCTGTTCCTAATATTTCTGCAACTTCTGAAGACCTACAGTTTTTCTCTTCAAGAAGAAAATTCCTTCTCAAGACAGATGGAAAACTGGGTGAAGTAGTAGTGGAATTTGAGGGGAAGTAGTGGTCAGATGGAGAGAATAAAATTTTGAAGACGACATAATGTGACCAGTTGACAAAGATAATCTCCTGGAAGTGATAGTTGTATTGTGACAACATTGGAAAAAAAAATTTGAGATGCTGCATGATCAGAGCTCTTTAAAAATAGAAACATCAGCTTAACATTTGGGATGGGTGGGGTATTGTTCTTAAAAAGTAATTACTCTCTTTTGGTCATCTCTAACATGGTCACAAATCCAATGAAATGTACTTGGCCTGAATGTCTTGCTCTTACCAACATGGCCTGTAACATGGTTTTTTGAGTTCTACGAGGCGAAGGATTTTTAATTTAGGAAGTGCCTTCTGGGCCAGCTTTGTGCAACACAGAGCCTTGTGCAGTACCTCATGCCATTTGTTCGATCTGCCAACAGTGAAGGTTGTGTCTACTCAAACATCTCATTTTGGCTGTCCAGGCAGCAAACACTTACTTGGAGGTAGCCACAGCTCATGTTGCCTTTCTCCTCCCAGCTGTGGGTTAGAGCAAGTAGGAGACAAGGGAGGGAGATGAGTTATTTCGAGGTGGATTTCAGAGAGGAGGTGCTGATGAGATGTGAGGGAGCTCTGAAGTGGAACGTGGGCTAGAGAGTGTGAGAAGAACTGGGGAACATTTCAGAGAAGATGGAGGACTGTCAGGCTGTGCTGGGGAGGAAGGGGAGAGCTGCAGGGACCGGATAGGATTTTGATGTGGGTAAGGGCTGTTGTTGGTGATACAAGAGTTCGCTTGACTTGGACACTTGTGGATGTAAGTTATAAACTGCATAGGGTTTTCCCTTGTTTTCTGATAAAGCAATAAGTAGTTTGGAAATAGATTCACCTTTACCCTTGTTTGCAAACCATTCAAAAATCATGATGTGCTGGAAGGACTTTTCCTGATTATCAGGGAATTAACAAATATATTTTCTTTAAGTATAGTCCCCCGCTTTCATGAATTAGCTGTCTGGGGTCAGAACAGGGGAAATGAGAGGAGGAGTGATCTGTTCTAAAGAGGGATAGTTGGGGTATAAAATGAGTAATTTTCCTAAGAATGCATATAAAAAGTGAATTGCAGGTGTGAGGCCTGATCCCAAATCCCTAACTGGGGTCCTAGTTTTGTGTTGCTTCTAAAACTGTGTGACTTGTGCACATCACCCTGTCCCAGGAGACTGATGTTGGAAGGTGATTCAGGAGAAAGTCTTAATTTTCTACCTCTACATGAATAAAGCATAAATAAAAATAGGGATAAAGTTACGCTGTACTATATGCAGGGTCTGGTCTTACCCTACTGATGATGATCTTGATCACATCAGTCTAATGCTAGTAGCACTCATCCTTTAAATTGTAAGGATAATAATATCAGGAATCCCTATAGATAAAGCTGTCTTAAAATTTTGTCCATCTTAGACCAGATATAAATAGGGAAGCTGCTTGTAGTTAATTTTGGGAAAGGATAAAAATTTCTAGGACAGTAGTACTTAAATTATACTTTCTAAAGTTTTATTCTGTGACTTTATGAATGCTCTTCCCATTCACACCTTCTGATAAGAAAGAAGACTTCACCAGTCAGGTTTGTAAGTTGTGGTGATATGTTGTTAGGTACGTCGCATACACCACTGGGAAGTTCAGGGATATGACTGTGGGCAATGGCTTGAGTTACAGCAATCTCAAAGGAAGCTTTATTGTTACATACAGGCATTATGAATTTGCTAAGAAGCTTACTATCTCCTGTTCGTAGTACATTTTCACTGTATTATTAAGTGCAGCACTATTGGGTTTTGAATGGAATTCTGCAGACCTGACTGCAGAGTCTTGCTCAAGATGAAGATGTTTTTTCATTTTTTTGGTAAATCACGATGCTGTTATATGCTCAGAATTGGAGAGGGAGGTCTTGGGTTCTTTTACAGGCTTTTTCGTGGCCACAGTTGGAGGCTTCAGGGGTGTCTCAGAAACATGAAAGTCCATGAAGTTATCTTGTAGCTTTTTTGGAAAGTACTTGGCAAACTCTAGTGTGGTAGAGAGCCAATCTGATGTTAATAAGGCCTTGCTTCTTCTTGGCGCTACTAACTTGAGAAATTTTAGAAACAGATGCTTCAAAAATAGGCTGGGGGGCTTCCATGGGACATCAAAGTTTAAGTGGCTGTTAGAAGCTGTCAAATCTCTTTAAGCATAAACAGGCTGGAGTTCCTATCAATCTGGAGAGCACTCAAGAAACTTCATACTGAAGAGGCTTGCCACATGCAGGAATTGATAGACAACAGCACGGTAGTGTTCTGGCTTGCAGAGCAGGGGATTTGTTGTTAGGAAAAGAGATAGTACTAGATGTAAATATTTGACAGCAATCAGGAAGTGCAGGAAAGGTGATATGGTCCTTGGCAAGTGGCTTTTCAGGAGACTGCTTTGAAGTAATAGCTTTTTCTCAAAGTGCAAGTGGGAGCTCTGCCTAAACCAGCAAACTTTGAAGCAGAGATTCACCAGCAGCAGTGGAAGCAGCCGTGTATATAAGATTCTGCTGTTTGCAACTACTGTCACATTAGAGCTTGTGTTGGTGATTAGCTTCCAATCCATGTGTATGCTGCAGGCCCACTTGTGGCTGCCATTGGGATGCTGTGAAATGTTATTGCTGTATCATGGTAGTGCCGACATGTCTGGTTGGTTCCCTTTTGGCCTAGAAACTGTACACGCATAATTTTATGTAGTCATTGTATATTAACATGATGAAGTTTACTGGTGGATGTGTCTTTATCAAGAAGAAGGACAGTGATTCTAAGAAAACCATAAGGTGGTTCTTTTTCCAGCAAGGAAAAATACTAATTCGCATGAGGTGCATGACTTATGATTGGTACTCCTGGCCATAAGCAAATTCTTATGAAGTGATGCAGAGAGTTGGACCCAGTTTTGGAGAATAATTCAAGCAGATGTCTTTCAGTATTCAGCTTTTCTTCCCTATCCCATCATAATTATTTGGAGGCCTGGATTGTTCACTTTAACTTAGTCTGGGATTTCCTAAATACAGTGACTACTGCATTTTTAGTTGCATTCCAGTTCTGCAGGAAATGGAGTATATTGTCCTTCAGAGTAAACTCATGGGCCAGGCGAGCAAAAGCCATTGATTTATTTTGGAATATGTCTCCTTAGTCAGATAGTCTTCCAGGATGTGAAGCTGAAATGGTGTCTGAGCAGTGTATGAGGAAAAAATCAACAGGTCATGAATTTTTCTTGTCAGTTGGATGAAAAACATGTTTAGGAGACCAAATTTGCTGATCTGATAGGTTTAGTTTTTCATTGTGATGCATACTATATAGTCTCTGTCTATATTGTCTGTAAGACTATATAGTTGTCTTCTCTCTGATGTTCCTGTGTCAAGTGCTATTAATAATAAAAAACTGTAGAAATCTTTGAAAGAATATAAAAATATTATGGAACTAACAAGATTCTTGGCCAGCTTCATCATGGTCACTTTATGCTGAAATATTCTGTTATTTTGGACACTAACTTTTTAGATTCTGCCTCTAGAAGCAGAGATACAATCTCCAGAGTGCTGGAAATGTGGTTAAGTAAGGCAATTCTAATAAGTAATTTTACATTGAATAAGTGCAGAAGAATGTAGAGGTTTGTGTGAAAAGCCAGAAAGAGTGAGCTAGACTTGTTCTAGAGTCAGTTCATGGTAGAAGAAAACAATTGTAATAATTAGCTATGTTAATACTGTACTTCTGAAATTGTATAGACTAATAAACTTTAGCTTAAAATGTTAGCTTTTCTAGTTATTTAGTATGTTAGACTATTTGACAATGACTGAAGCTTACTTGTTTGGATTCATTTCTGTAATTTTAGATTTTATAGATTCCTGATACTATATTAGCATGGCTTGCTAATGGGTTTTCTTGATCTTGCACAACACGTGGGGAGAGGGGGAAAGATTATTAGTATGTCATTCATAAAGGCGTAATTACATACCCAGATACAAATATCACTCTTGTTTGACCCTGGATTGGACATTTTCAGAAAGGAATAAAATTGTTGTTTTTCACTATAGAACACAATTATTGAATAGCATTTATTTACGTATTTCCACTTGACCAGGAGGCCAGTCTCAAAATATTTATATGTAAACATATTTGGACATAGTATTTTTTTCTGTGTTTACTTGCATTTAACTCTAAATTGGAGTTTTAGTAAGTAGTCATTTCCACTGTGATTTCTAAGTCCAAATGATTATAAATGAGCAACTTCCTTTCAAAAAGGTAAGACAATACATTTACAAATAGAAAATGAGTCTGTTATCACAGGTGGACAGTGGTGAATTCCTGAATATTGTAAGGATGAAGAGGTTTTGTTTATCTTTTGCAAATTTTAGGTTTGCTGAAAGCAATTGTAATTGAATTTTTAAAAATCTTCTTAAGATTTTTTCTGTCAGGTTCTGAAGGATTGATCCCAACATGCCTGTTTTCCTTCCTTAATCTTTCTTGGTCCTCCTTCTTTCTTAAGCTACACCAAGACTTCAAGTAGAGGTCAAAATCTAGTTGAGGCTGCATGAAATCTTGCATGAAGTGACGTGGAGGAAGCAGAAGACCGGTGTTGTCCTGAGAGCAGCTTGACCTGTCTATAGGTGAAAAGTTAAGCTGTGTGAAGATAATTCTTGCACTTTTCATGCTGCTGGGCAACCCAGCTCCTTTCTACCTTAATATAGGGGTATGAAACATTTAGGTCAGTGAGAGCCCTTCAGGTGTCATGGATAAAAGCACACCTGGTATCCAGTAATGACAGCTGCAGCAACAGACCACAGAAATAAGGTTTTGAGCTTTATGCATCCCTGGGTGTGAAGCTTAACATGGGCCTCTGTTGGAAAGACCTTTTCTTACTACTTGCATTTGAAGAACTGATGGTGTGAATATTTGCATCAAAGCCAGGCCTGGAGGCTGAGGTGTGGTTGTGCCAGACACTGTCCAAAGCTGCAAAAGTGTAGTGTTGGTCCTTGTTGGTCATGTTCCCTTTGAAACCTTAGATTTTGTGTTTTTATAAGTAATTTGTGAAGCAGTACTGGAATAATAAGCACTAGTAATACAAAGAAGGAAATTCTACTAATTAGGTACTAATTAATATAATGCAGGTGGGATGGGGAGACTGCATGTTTTATTAAATGCAGCAGGGGCATGATTGTCAAATGAGATTTTATTGTTTGGTCTGGAATGATCCTCGAGAATTTCATGCCCAGTTAATAAACTGGGCAAAGTTACTTTGCAAGCATTGTTGAATTAAAATAATTCAGTTGAAATTTTTAATAAAATTAATTGTTCCTTTGGAGCCTTGGGGTAAAATGAAACTTATGTGTTCACCTCTTTTGTCATGGGTGAAAGTGTGGAAAAGAGGAGAAAGTCCTTTTACAGAGATTTATTTATCTCTCTCTCTTTCTCATTCTTTTTTTCCTGTTTTCTTTCCAGAGCATTCCATAGCAAAAGCTTGGATACATGTAAAATTAGAAAAAATAATTGGTGATTATGGAATGAACTACTTTTATTTTTACCAAGTCATTTAAAAGCCAGTTTAAAGTCCTCTACAAACTGCAGGGCTTAGAAGGCACAGCAGTACCATGGCTCTGACTTTGCCCTGTCAGACAGCTGTGTAAAGTGTCTTATTTAAGGCAAGTGGCCTCTCTTAAGAGTCTGCATGGAACCACTGCCTGTCACAGAGGCAAGGTCCTACTTACCAGGCACAGGGCCTTACCAGGGCCTTTGCTCTCACTGATGCTGGGCAGCAGGTTGCTCATGTCCAGGCAAGCTCAGGGTAAGTTGCTGTTCAGGGAAGCAACTGCTTTGCTGGGCTGAGGGCTGCTGCTCTGCTGGGAAGGATTGATGAGCCATGTCTCACTACTTGAGGCATTGCATGCATGTAAGTGTTTTGAATGCATCTGTGGGTAAGCATTTAAAGTCCTTATGCAATACAGTGGTCAGTATATCAGTTCTCTTTCCCTTCTCTATGAGCATTGCTTCCGTTTGCTCCTGGTCATTCACCTGGCTTCCGTTCTAGAAGGGTGGCAAGGGTCATTCTGGACTACTAAATGCATTGGTGGCTTAAGGCAGAAACAATGTGGATTAATAGATCTAAATTGTAATTTTACCATTGAACTCAAGCTGGTAGAAATCCCTCAATATTTTTAGTAGACTTAGTTTTACCACAACCGGTGAGATTTATTTTTCTCCCCCTTCAAAAACAAGCCTTGTCTTAGCCAGGAGCATGGAGGGCAAGAAAACTCCACGTTATGTTATTCAAATTAATTTTTAAAGTATCAAGGTTTTTCTGCCTTTGATAAGTTATTTTTGAAATACCTGGGAATATATACAATTTGTTTCTAGGCAATGAAAAAATACTTCATTTTTTTTGTTGTACTTTTTAAAGGAATTTTGCCTGATATGAGAGTGTTTAAAAATAACTATTAAAGATGGTATTTTGGAAAAGTATAAAACTGTTTTACCCAAAGAAGTAAAAATACATCCTGAATTAAAAAAAACCACAAAAAACAAAAGCAAAACTATCCCCAAAACTCTGCAGGTGCCCATTAGGCTAGATACTTTATTTTTTTCCTTCTATAAAGATTTTGTTAGAATCCTGCATTTTCCAGAATCTCTGCACAATCATTTCATTTGAAATTTCTTGACTTTGCATTTTTACAGAAGTCATCAAAGGTGGCTTTCTAGCTTTCAGCCAAATTCTTTGGCATGTGCAAGGGATGCAGTAATTTCTTGATCCATTTTGTGCAAATTACATTTTGTAATTGGTAGGCTTTTTTAAATATATGCAGTATTTGGAAACATAAAGAGTCGTCTTTTGTATTTTTCAGATTTAACTATTACTTTTGGAGCTGTAACTTTATTTGTTTTTGATGTGAAGGAAGTGGTTTGCCAGCATAACTTAGGGTATTGATAAATCCTTGTGTAATGCAGCATGGTGTAAAGGATTTTCCTGAGCTCTGAAGTTAGGGAGAAATACATCCATATTTAACTAACAAAGACCACTTCTTTAAAGAGAGAAACAGATCCTTACAGTATCCTGCTACCCTTCCCCTTACTGACCTTGCTAATCAGTATTTTTTAGTCTTTCTCCCCTAATGTTGCTCATGAGCTTGGAGCTGTGATATGGAAGTATTCGGTAGGGGCAGAACTGGGGATAGGCACAAAACCATTTGATCTTCCCTAGTTTTTGTTTTCTTCTGAGACAGCAGATGGAGAGTAGTCACCATCATGCAACTTGATACAGACTCTGAAATAAGACTTTACAGAAGTTGTTTTTGTTTTGGTTTGGTTTTTAGTTTGTTTGTTTTTATTTAGCTATTTATTTAAAAAAAAAAAAAAGCTTAATCTCAGATGTAGCTCTTTAAATATTTATGTATTAATACAGATCTGCTTTAAAAGCAAATTGTGTCCCCTGTAATTATTTCCTCCTGATGCAGCAGATCCAACTTGTTCTATGGGCATAAGTAGGTAGTGTATTGTGACAGTGAGGGTATTTGCCTATTCCATAACGAGACTGATTGTATTTTGAGTGAAAGTAAGAGATTTTCCCCCTGCCTCTTTTCTTGCAGGAGGAAAACTGTGGTCTTACGTCAGTAAGTTCTTGAACAGAAGTCCTGAAGAGAGCTTTGAAATTCCTGAACACAGAACATCCAGTTCAACTAAAATTTACCTGGAGCAGCCAACACCAAGTCCTAAGGAAATTGGTAGCAGCACTGATTCCAGAGACAGCTATGGGGAGAGCATGCTAAAGGTGGTCCCGCTGAAGAGCAGCCTGACGCCGAGCTCTCAGGATGACAGCAGCAACCAGGAAGATGGCCAAGAGAGTTCAAAGTGGATGGACTCAGGATCCAGCTCAGAAGAAGAGTGCACTACTAGTTATTTAACATTATGCAATGAATATGGGCAAGAAAAGATTGATTCTGGTTCTCTAAATGAGGAACCGGTGGTTAAACTGGAGAGTGAAGGTCTAAATACCAAAGAGAGAAGTTGCTTGCAGAAATGCAGTGCTGTTGGCAGTGATAGCTTCACCTCTCAGATTGCATCTCAGGAACGAATGCTTTTCATTGACGATGTTGAATCAGAAATAGCTAGCCCTACTAAGATAGTGGACTCATTAACTAAATCAAAGAACAGCCCCATGGAACTCTTCAGGATAGACAGCAGAGATAGCACTAGTGAGCTCCTGGGGCTTGATTTTGGAGAAAAATTATATAACGTGAAATCAGAACCTTTGAAGCCATTGTTTTCTGTCCCAGATCATGACAGAAATTTGGATGCCCTAGAGAACAAAATGTGCGTGAGAGCTCATGACACCATAAGCAGGGGTTCAAATGACTCTGTGCCAGTTATCTCCTTTAAGGATGCTGCCTTTGATGATGTAAATAGTGTTGACGAAGGAAGGCCTGATCTCCTAATAAACTTACCTGGTATGGCTGATGAAACAGAAGAGGCAGCAGCATCAAGGCAAACAAGGTTTACAAAAACTGATAGGGATGTGTTGGAAATAAAATTATTAGAAACACCTGATGTCTTACAATTAAATAATTCTACAGAGCCATGCAAAGCATTTGATCAAGAGCCAAATCGTGTGGCACCAGCAGTGGGTGACCCTTCCTGCAAGGAAGCAAATGGACAAAGTGGTGTCACTCAGGCAGCTCTTGGGACCTTCTTTACATCTGACCAAGAGGTAGGTAGTTCAGAAGACGGGGCTCTATTTCAAGGGCTTGGAGCCTGCTCCTTAGATGTGACAAGCAAAGAAGAAAGTTTATTTGTTTGCAGCCCGCTCTCAGGTGTTCAAGATGTTAGCTTGGATGGAGACATGATAAGAAGTGAAGCTGTGTTGCTGTTTTCTGATCAAACTGAAGACTTTGGGAAAGAGGAAGCAGACTCGGCTTTGTTACCAGCAGCTGAAAATAAAAAGACAGCACCAAAGAGGGAAGACAAAATAGCAGTAGCAGGGGAGAAGGAAATACATCAAATTTTTCAGGACCTCGACGAAAGATTAGCGATAACCTCCAGGTTTTATATCCCAGAGGATTGCATTCAAAGATGGGCAGCTGAAATGGTTGTAGCCCTTGATGCTTTACATAGAGAAGGAATTGTGTGCCGCGATTTGAACCCAAACAACATCTTATTGAATGATAGAGGTCAGGAACTTTTGCAAATGCATTTCTTTTTATTCGCTGTTGCTTCCAATTAACTGAGTAGGCGTTTTATCTTGTAATTAGTATCTTCATTTCCTGTCTAGAGCTTCATTATCAGTGCAGCAAATTCACCCCCAGTAATAGCTTCTAGTACTTAATGATGCCATTATTCTTAATGATACTGTTTTTAGCTACAAAAGGAGTAATTACAGTTCACTTCTGCAGAAAATGGAAGGGAAAAATGTTTTGATTTCTCCTGTCGTTTTGTTTTTAGGACACATTCAGCTAACGTATTTTAGCAGGTGGAGGGAGGTTGAAGATTCCTGTGACAACGATGCCATAGAGAGAATGTACTGTGCCCCAGGTTAGAGCAATCACCTACAATGTTTCACTTGGAAAGTAGATTAGCAGCTTTCATTTTCTCACGGAGCCTCTGCTAGATCATGCAATATCTGTATTTTCTTTGCTGCTTTTCCTGAATGTCTTAAAAACCTAGAGGGCTCATAACTGCTTTATTGTTGAACTGTGGTGGTGTTTGTTAGATCATTTCCTTAAAGTGTAATTGTATTGAATGTGTTGTTTAAACAAATTTAAGGAATGTTTTGTTTTCTGGCAATTATTTGCCACATCTTGATAACTGAAAAGAGCAAATAAGGGAAAGAGCAAACTGAAAAGATGACACTAAGAACCTTAAAAATATAAAAAATTATAGATGCAAAGAATACAGGGGGAAAAACCGCCCATAGTTCAAAAAATACAACCCTAACAGGCTCAGAGATGCCTCTGACATTTCCGATGAGCTGCAGTGGGCTTTGAAATAGTTTAGAGAGCTCTCTTCTTAGAGCTGCTTTCATCAATCATGATGGTGATAAAATCAATATCTCTTGGGTTTTTATAGCAAGGATGGCACTTGAAACCAAGCCCTCTCTCTTTCTCTTTTTCCAATTTATTTTCTGCTAATATAGTGGTCAAATGGTAGTGACAGGCCAAAAAGCAGGTGTTTTACTTATAACTTTGTATTTATAATATTTCATCACTAGCTTAAAAAAGGTACTTTTGGAGCTGAAATGACTACTGGGAGGCTATTCAGATTTTCAGTTGCTCTTTTTCATTCTGTATTTGTAATGCCAACATACTCTTTCTGCTGAGTACGTGGCCTGACTAGGTATTGCAACTTGGCATGCAGGTAGTCCTCAAACTCAGAGCCTGCAAATGTGCTCAGAAGAATTCAAAGTAAGAGTTATCAGCAGTGGTAGTTCTGAACTTAGTTTGCTATGAGGTATTTATGGCTTAGTTCTGCAAAAGAAATACAGTAAAGAACTGCTCTCTGTGCATAAAGGTGGTAGGATCTCAACAAAAATTTGAATGCCAGCCTCTTGAGATAAATAGTAAATACTTTTTTTTTTTTTTTTCCCTATCCAGTTGTAAGTCAAAAGTACAGGTAATACAGAGAAGAATTCTTTTTACCTATCAAAGCAGACCGAACACCTTTGTTCTACCTTTGTTCTACTTAAATTCAAGAACAAGAAAATTGGGGAATCCCAGCAATTCTTACAGCTGTTAAATCAAAACATGTCTTGGTTGCCAGCATACGTGATACCCTGTTAGAAAGAGGCGTTTTCCTGCCTTCCTAACCCAGCCTTGTACGAAGCACTCCCTAGTTGATTGGTAGCAGAGATGGAAGTGCAGCCTTTTCCCACCCTGTCATCATTAATGAGCTGTGAAAAGTCAAAGCTTAATTTTTCTGTATTTTAATGAGGATCCAAACAGAGGGGTTTTTTTGCCCCCTAAGCCCCAACCAGTCAACTCCTGCAGTAATTAAGTGTTCAGGGAGCGGTTGAAATAATATTTACAAGTCCCCAAATGCAAGAATAAAGTTTTCTGCAACATCATTATTTTCACCTCACAGCACAGGTGTGGTATCCATCCTGGCTTTTCTTAGCTAAATTCTTCTCTCCTTTCCCTCTCTCTTCTCCTCCCTACCCCAAGCTGCACTTTGCTTTGTGTGTCTGTAACTGGTGAGCCACAAAGTGAAGATTTGCAAATGCAAATATTAGATACATGCAAGATGGCTGAATTGATACTGCTTTATGATTCTTACTTTTCATATTTCTTGATCTTAATGTTGTATCTGCAAATCTCTTATTTTAGTGTCGCTAATCCATGCTAATTTTTGTGTATAAGAGTATTAGGTGGTATAGCTTAGCATTGCACACGTGGAGCCAAGTGCTGTTCTATTCTGAACAGTGATTTAATACTTGTACCTTCAGTGGTGGTGTATAGCTGAGTCCAAAGCAGCTTTCTTGGGGCTAGAACTTTTTATCAGTATTAGAAAAAAAATTCATTAGCAGGCTTTTTAGGCACCAGTGTTACAGGAAAAAAACCCTCTTTTTTTGGATGATCAGTGCTCATTTTAAGGAGTGCACTGTGTCCCTTGAACTCCTGTCTCCCCTTTATCATGACAGCATTGCTCCTCAAGCTTCTTGGAATAAGGATTTTCAAATTACACTTGTGCTTCAGTTCAGTATATGGAGAGAAATTGCCACAGTGGTTTTTGTTTTTGTTGTTGTTTTGTTTTGAATTCTTTTTAAGTGGCTTTTAAAAACTGATTGTAAGTAAATGTTTCTCACAGCTTGCTTTTTTCCTGCTGAAGGGAAGGGCTGCAGTTTCGTAAAGGTGAACAAGTGGTCTTCACGAAATTTCATCAGGTCTTAACGATTTCTTATCAGAATACAACACAGTGACTAAATAAAGTGACTCAAAGTGAGTCTTTACCTTGTTCTGAATTTTCCTGTTTTTTCCAGTATTGTGTGCTGTGTTGCCCTACCTCTGGGTACTCAGCCTTCCTTCTCCTTTTCTCTCCTAACTGAAGGATACACTGAAACTTGGCTTGTAAAATTTTGTCTTCATGTGTTTAGCTTGGTGTTGTGTTTTTTAGCCGAGTTCAAGATAGAATAAGATTTGGGTATAATAACTTGTATCTAACGTGACTTCAGTGATTTGTTATTTAAATGCACTCATTAAAACCATGCAAGAAAGGGAAGATGTCTTTATCAAAACACTGTCTTTTAAGGCCTGATGTTGGAGATTGAGAACAGATGATGAGACTTGGGATGCAGTTCTTTTTCTGCATTGATTTTTTTTGAGGACCAAGTTTTGGAGACGACAAGTAGAGGATGAATGTGAAATTTAAACACATTGCAGGTCATCTTCAAATTAGAAGAGGAAATTGCAGAGATATGTGGAAGATGTAAAAATGTATTTGAAACAATCTTTTAAATTAAAGGTTTTGGGTGTTACTTTTTTTTTTTTTTTTTTTTTTTTACAACACAAGTTCTAAAGTGCTTTGCAGTGAAGTGACTGAGGATATGCTAAAATTTTAACTTGCTTTATTGGTTGAAGGGAAGCATAGAGTATGTATTCTACAATTTATACATCAGAATCTAATTCCTGGAAGGGCTAGGGATAATAGTGTATTAATGCTGAAGCTTTTCAGGCGCAGGGGAGAATAGAGGTCCAGCTACATAGAGCTTACTTGCGGGATCTTAAGATTTTGTATTTGAGGCATTCAGTATCCTATGTTGTGACCTTGTATTAAAGCAAAACAAGGTAGTACTGGGTTAGAAACAGTGATCACATTCTTGCCATGGTGAATAGCAAGGACTTGCTCAGCTCTTGCTACGCTGTGAAAAGCAGCGAGGCAATGTGACTGTGTATGTAGAAAAGAGATTATGTGGTGTATGTATAAAATAATAGAGCAAGTGCAAACATCATGAACTGACAAGTGTCAAGAAGAGAAAGAGATACTTAAAAAAGCTGCATACCGTTCCCTGCTAGCAATATGATTAATTTTGTATGAAATGGCAATTGTCATTTTATATCGTGCATAAATTAAAAGCAGGGCTGAATCAGTTGCAAGTAGTGGCACTTCTCCACTATTGACGGCAGGTGGCATTGTACCATTAATGGATTTTGCTGCGGCACTTGCCGGCTGTAATTTGTCTCACTTCCCATAAGAGCTGGAGACAGAAGATGCGGTTTATTTGTAATGATTTGCATATCAAGAATTGTACTCGCAAGCTCGTGGTGTTTTATAGTGCTGTTGAATCTGATGGTAAAGCTGGATAACTCTTTGCTCCTTTGCATAGTTCTACTCAATTTAAAAAAAAAAAAGTTCATGCTGAACCAGCTACTGCAACAACAAAGCTATCTGCAGATGCTTAAAAGTAGCGCCTGTGTTATACTTTGATTAATGGCCAAACTAAATCTTTGCTGTTCACCTATGATAAGTCAAATGTTGTTTCTCTAACCCACAAGGGAAATGATGGATTATAAATCATCCCCTATAAACTCAACACCATTTCAAGTAAAACTGTGGGGGGTTTTGGCCAAGAATAACCTATTTGCTTTTAAAGAAGAAATTAAGCTCTTGTAACTGAGAATTTCTGCTGTGTTAATATGGTTTATGTGACAACTTTTATAACTTTCTTCCCTTTTACAGTAATTTTGTTTTCTGAATGTTTTAAAGTGTGCTAAGCAGCTGATGTCTGAACACAAAATTATTAGCAGATCAGATGAGAATGATTCACTTCTGTTTAAACAGCCCTTTGCTCTCCGTGCCCTCTGAGAACTCTTATCACATATTTGTCCAAAAAACCCCCCAAAACCTAACAAAAAATCCCTCACATTATCCACCTGCCTGGTGGCTGGTAATATCAGTAATGTATCTCTCTATCTCTTGGTTAATGTGCCTTGGTATTCTGAAGGGGGGAAAATTCCAGTAACAGATTCAATTTACACAGACAGAAACTTGAGCAAATGCCAGCCTAGCAGGGGGGCCATTATTCTGCTCTATAAATAAGTTTAAAAAAGAAACAAACACACACACAAACCTGTGAATCAACATGTTTTGGTCTAATTGAGGGAAAAGCAAGATAGATGAATTTTGAAATGCAAATGATCACCTTCTGTTATTTAAGTATTGCTTTTGCCAACTTTGTGATCTTAAATATAAAGACTTGTTACCTTTTAAATGAAGTAATAGTTACATTCCTTTCTTGATAAGTCACAATTTTTAAAATCAAGTTTGGTAACTTTTTTTAAAAAGCCTATTCATAGTATGCTTAATATCTGTGAGAAAGCAAAATCATTTACAGCTGCAGCCTAGTGAACGCTGTCTTCAACTAAAACAGATCAAGTTGAGGATTTACTCATAAAGAAATCTTTTAGGTACTTTTATAATCTAACCTGTGAAGTGTCTTGTTGTAGAAGCGGCTTGCTGGTCTAACATCTTATGCAAATGCAATGTGTGAATGAGATGTTTTATTTATGCTCTCCGAGTTCTTGTTTCAGCAGCAGGGATGCATTGCATCTCATCCCTGTACTGTTTTCGGAGGATGAGATTTCAGAACTGGGCTGCCTTTGGAGTATATTTTTTTTTTTTCTTGTCCAAACAATTAGTTTCCACCAGACTGTGTTTACTAAAAACCGGAGTTTTGCTTGTTGAGATCGTAAAGCCAAAGGGAGCTTAGCTTCATAGAATGTGTAAGTGGGAAACTGGCCATCAGTAATGCATCATATTATTCTTCCGCTTTCATAAGCTGTGTGCTATAATCAAGCCTTATTTACACAAACTAGCCTCCCCAGAAGCCCACACATAAATATATGGTATATGTGGTTTTATCTAACTTTCTTCTAATTGTACACAGTACAAAACCTAAGCAAAAAGAAGGCTTTGCAGGTTAAGGATTTTGATCCAAAAAAGACCAAAATGTTTCAATTTGCAACCTGTTTTTCGTACTATCAAATGAAGATGTCACTTCTGCTCTTAGACAATTGAAAATACAGATGCAAAGTGCAGCTGATAACCTAAAACATATGGTATGAAAATAAAAATTGCTAGGTGCTATTATTAGCCTGGATGCTATAATTTTTATTTACTGAACAAAGAAAAAATGGTTTGCCTCTGTTTACCAAATAGATATTTCATGGTGGAAAACCTGCATATTATTTGTGTGGGTTTTTTTTTTTTCAGTAGTAGTTTGCAGGCGCTCATTAAATCAGCTATTCTGTATTATAGTAATTTAATTTGAGTAGATTGTTTAAGAAGGAAAATAACTGTGGTAGATTAAAGTGCCATTGACCCTGAGAAGTGTCGAGGGGTGGGCTGGTCTTGTGGTTATAGTGTAAGACTGGACTAGATTTTATCTCTGTTCTAGCTTTTTGTGTGATATTAATGACTTGGGATAAGTCTAAAAAGGAAAGAAAAAACAGGGCAGGTAAATGAGCTTTGAGCAGCAAAGACAGAAGGATGGACTATTTTGATTTGAGAAGCCCTGTCAATAGGAAACAGGACTAACATAAACAAGAAAAATATATGGTTGGTGAGAATAACCAGGAAAGGTCTGGAGCTGCAGAAGAATTGTGAAGCTGGTAGTAACAACTTTACAGCAACCATTTGGAGTGGTAGAGCTCTCCAAAGAGTGTCCCACAGAAAACAGTGACAACTGACTGCTCCCAAAATAGTATGATGTCATGAACCTGGACTATGAAATTGAAAGCATAGGTTTGGGGAGAGAATAGAGTATTTTCTGAAAATAATCTGATGTGGTTTGGCACTCAGGCTTGTTATAAATACACTAGATATTTCAGGTTTGTGTGGTGTTGTTTTTTTTTTGTTTTGTTTTGTTTTTTTTTGGTTGGTTGTTTTTTTGTTTTGTTTTGTTTTTTTGTTTTGTGTGTGTTTTGTGTGTGTGTGGTGGTTTTTGTTTTGTTTTTGTTGGGTTGGGTTTTCTTCTGCTTT
>JANHGN010003136.1:7812-28908 GCA_024605025.1 Megaceryle maxima
AAAGAGGGGGAAGAAAAGGAAGTTCAGAAATTATACTTAAATATACTAGATAATGTAACATAGGGAACAGCCCTTTGTTTGCAGGGAGATAGACTGGATGATCCATTGATCTTTTCCATATCTATCTACTGTGACTCTTTCTCTGAATAAACAATGGCATTTCTAAAAAACCCACATCCAATTTTTTCTTCATTCTGGCAGATAAATTATATAGCATAATAAATCTGTAGGTGGTCTTAGCAGTAATAATAGCAGGGGGCATTGCATAAATCTTTAAACACAAAGAAGTTTTGGATCTTTCCCCTATTTTTATTATTTTTGTTTCAAAACTCTTGATATAAATCACAAACTATCTGTTAAAACACCTACCTTCTGTTCATAAATAAACCCCAGGGAAGATTGGCAGAAATCTATTCCTATGTTTTGGCCTACTTTCTCTATTATTAAATTATCTTGTTCAGCAATATTGTTTGGAAGTGACCTAATACTTTCAAATATACTAGTTTATTATCATTTCCTTTGTCTACTGTTGTGGAGTCAACTCTTAAAATTAATTTCTCTAAGTAGTCCTGAAAACTTGTTTTACAGTTAATAACAAAGCCTGGCCTGAAATTGTAGTGGAAGAGTGCTTCAACCACTAGTTACTTATATAGATCATCAGTAGAATATAATAAAAAAATATTTGACGCTATAACTTTCTTCCTAAACACTCTGCTCTTAAATAGCTTCATAAGGCATTTCTGGGCAGCAGATACTAAACCAAAAAAATTCTGGCATATGCCTCAAAACCTATGACTTTTGGATGGTATCCAGCTTGCTCAGAACCCAGGGTCTCTACTAAACTTGCATATTTGTGCCTTTAATAATTTAATCGGCCATACTAATAACAACTGGGAATGATTACTGGGAAGCGCAGAGTGCAAAATACTTTTGTAATAAAAGCTTGAATTCTTTCTATTTGTCCTCGTGTTGCAGCTACAAGGAAAGGCTGCTAACATAGCTAGTCTTTTAAACCCTGATTTTGTATACTCTTCATTTAACTGCATGCTCTGGTGATAAGCTTGCAAAGATCTCCTGGAGATAGATGGTGATTATAGGGCTAAATGTTTAGTACACTATGAAAGGATATTGGTTGAAGCCTTACAGCTTCATTAGTATCCCTGCTCAAATTGAAGTTTATTCATTAAATAGTTAAAGAAATCTCATTTCTTGGGACAGTTAAAGAGGTCTTGTTCCATGGGGACCACAGAAAAAGAGATTGAGAGATCTCAGTAACCTAGAAATCATGGATTCCTACTTGCATGGATTTCTGTAGACCGACTTGCACACATGCTGTATTTAGTGTTACATGTGAAGAAAAATAAACTGCATTACTCTTTCAGCATGGGGCTGCTTTTGGTCCACCTCAAGGTGGATTTCATCCACCTTATTGGCAGCCAGGACCGCCAGGGCCACCAGGTCCACCAGCACCTCCTGCACCTCCCCAAAATCGAAGAGAAAGACCCTCATTCAGAGACCGACAGCGTTCACCTATTGCGATGCCTGTGAAGCAGGAGCCTCCACAGATTGGTACATGTTAACCACTCCTTAATGAAAAAAATATAAAAGTTGTGTTTTGAAAAAGAATTGCAAAATTTTAGGACATTTTTTGTCAAAGTAAAAAGAAGGGAAAAAAAAAAAGCTATTTTATGTGTGGGTTTTTTTTTTCCCTACAGTCAGATTTGTGGCTTGTTTGGATTGGGGTGGAGGGTTTGATTTTTGTTCTTGGGTGGGTTTTTTTATTTTTTGTGGGGGAAGGTTTTTTTTCATCTTACAAAACTGTAAACCTTACTTATGTAGATGCTGTGAAGCGCAGAACTCTGCCTGCCTGGATTCGTGAGGGCCTGGAAAAGATGGAACGAGAAAAACAGAAAAAATTGGAAAAAGAGAGGATGGAGCAGCAACGTTCACAGATGTCTAAAAAAGAAAAAAAGGAAAGTGAGGAGGCTGAAGAAGGGGATGGCCCACGGTTACCTCAGAAGAGTAAATTTGTAAGTAGAAGGGTGTGCTTTTTGCTCAGGTTTGTATTTCCTGAAACGTATCACCGTTGTGGTCTCTTCAAAAGAGAGACTGTATTCCTGGTTATATGTCCTTGTTTCTATTGCTTGAAGTAAAGTCAAGCTGCTGCTTTGTTGATATTTACTTGGTGTTTTGAAGTTGTTAATGTATGAGAGGTAAAAGTATATTATTTCATCTGTAGTAGCGAAGAAACAACAATGAAATTGGGCTTTTTTCTTTTCTCTATTTTGGGAACATAGATGGTCTTTGAAGGTTTGAATTCTAAAAGAGTAGCTGAACAAATTCAGATACCCATATTTGCTAAACTGGTCTCACTTAGGAGCCTTGTGTTGCCTTCACTTCAGCAGTTATCTAATTGGTTTTCAGTTCCAAGTACCTGTCTGGCAGTGAACTGACAACTATATGTTTATTTCTCTCATGTGGGTAGAGAGGTACCCGCATGTTTATTGGAAAGGGAGAGAAGAGAGAAGAGCTTTATGATCACTGTTACACAGATTCCAGTATAAAGTAAATCAAGTTGACTATCATAAATAGAAACTGATGAGATTGACATCTTAAGTTTTTCCTGAAATGTACAATGCTGTTCTTGTAGGACAGTGATGAGGAGGATGAAGATGCTGAAAACACAGAAGCTGTAAGCGTTGAGAAAATCAGCAGGAGTCCATCCCCAGCTCCTCAGGAGGAGCAAAGTGAACCTGAAATGACTGAAGAAGAAAAGGAATATCAAATGGTATTAATTATCTAGTTCTTAGTAAATATTTCTGTCTATTTGCGTTTATTTTGGAGGCATAGTAAAGTAAAACACCTTTTCTTTACCTGATACTGTAAATATAGGTATAGTGCATATACATTAAAGCAGTGTTATATTTGCATGTTTCTTTATAATGCTGTCTTTCTCATATAGACAAGGATATAGGTTACATAACTCGTATTTAGCACAGCAGTGTAAGAATGTAAGGACTGTAATCTTTACATTGATTATTAATTCTGTGGTTTGGCAGAACTTGTCAAATTCCTGAAAACTTGTTATGATTAAGTGTACTTGTCTGCAATCTGTGCTTCAATCTCAGTTCCTGTGAAAGGGAATTTAAGAAATTATTCTTGAAAGAAAGTGCTAGAAACCTATGTCCTAGACCAGCAACAATTTCAGTGTCTGCAGAAACCTCATACTTCAAAATCATAGTTGTGTGCTAATTGTACAACTGCAACCTTGTTAATGAGAAAGTCCTGAGTTCTAAAAAGTTTGAATGTATTTTTGTAAAGCACATGGCCAGACTGAGAAGCCTGAAGAACTAGCTTACCAGCATTGCAAATTTTGTAGTAAGTATGTAATAATAAAATCCTTTAGAAGTAATTTCTGATTTTAGCAGGACTGACATCAGTGAGACAGCATACTAGACAGGAATGTGCTACTTTATTTTTTGAAATTGAATCAGTCTTAAGTACAGTTCTGATTTACATGTTGCTTTGTTGTATCATCTTTGACATTAGGAATTGGTGCCCTGGATAGCTGTGTGTAGTACAGGTGGATACAGTTCACAGTCAAAATACAAACTGGTCTGAAGTTTTGAAATCAGGTCAAATCTAAACAGTTTAAACTGTTATTAAATAAAATGTGCAGGAGAGTACTTTCATAGCCATCAAAAGGAGTGAAGCTCTATGGATGTAAGTTGAATGAAGCAGTGATTCAAGGGGGGTTTTATCCTTTGTTTACACAATTTTCTTCAGATGATGCTGACCAAAATGCTGCTGACAGAGATTCTCTTAGATGTCACAAATGAAGAAATTTATTACGTGGCCAAAGATGCTCACCGTAAAGCAACTAAAGGTACGCCGGTTCTTTTTTGAAATTCTTTAAAATTTTTATTTTTAGTTTCTTCTGTGAGTATTCTATATTTGCATGTCTCTAGCACATTTAACCTCCATAGTTATCCCCCAAGAACAATTCCAGTATAATGCATCCAACTTGGTAGAGTTCAGATCCAGTAATCATGTACTGTTGTCCTGTGCAGTGTATTGTGAGTTACTTCAGTTACTTCATTTCTTTCATGCAATTCTTTTTAGTTAAAATGGTACCTGTGTGTCAATGGCTCTTGAGTTGTAGCTGTTTCTTAATGCTATCATCTTTATCTCAAGTTCTTAGCTGTTCAGAAATGCAAAGAGATGAACTTTTGAGTCCTCAATTAGTAATTCATTTGCTTTCTCTATTAATATGTATTGTACTTATATAACAGATTTTATTTTTAACATAACTGAGTTAATCTAAATATGTAACTGCTGAAACTTGAATTTTATGTGCAGATGCTGTAACTTGGAAAGTGATTTATGAGTATATGTTTGTTTTTTTTTTTTTTCTCTGTTCACTATTAATTTGCAGTTAAATTCTGTATCTTCACGGTCAGAAAATCTAGAAGTGGTTTTAAATGGATGATGCGTTTTTAATGTTTTTTCTCTCCCTCCAAAGAACAGCAATAGTAGTAGATTTAACAATACCATAGACTCATGACTATGAAATCGTGGCTATTTGTGTTAACATGTTGTTCCTGTTGTTGATGTGATACAAAGCTCCTGCAAAACAGCTGGCACAGTCCAGTGCACTGGCTTCCCTCACTGGACTCGGTAAGTATGTTCCTTATTTTTGAGAGGGCTTAAAGGGGGAGTTTCACTCTTGCCTTGCATTTCTAGAAATTGCATTTTGAAACTAGATTTAATTGCCCAGGAGTATGGGTCACTTTCTGATAACTTTATCATTATCCGCACCTTTGTTTGTTCCACAGGTGGTCCTACTGATATAAGTGGGATGTTTTTTGGAGTAAAGGACTAGTCAGTGTGAGTTAGTGTATGAGAATCTTGCCCTGACTTGGAAAATACATAAAAACTTTAGCTAAGCTTACCTCTCAAAGTATGCTTGTTTCAGAAGCACACCGCAGTCTCCAGAGAGAGGAATACTGTTTTATATTTTTCTCCTGTTTCAATCCATCCAAACAAGAATGAAAAGTTGATAGAAGAGTAATGTGGAAGTCTATAAATAAAAATATTATGTATTTGGAATTACTCTTTATCAAAAAGCTACATAAGCAGAGATGCTCCCATATCATATATTACCAGAAACAGCACAGAAAAAAGAGACTGAAATTCCAGCTTGAGACAAAACAGCAAAAGATCTTTCCCAACATGATTTTTATCATCTAAAACATATCACAGTAGTGTGAGCAATCACTTACGTGTTTGTTACGTGGCATTCTGATGAATTGGATTGAATGTTACCACAAGTATTCAGGTTTTAAAACTAATTCAGTAAAGGTCCTAAGAACCTCAGACTCAAAGAAAGTAAAATATCTCCATGTCAGATGTTTAAATTGACTTTATCATTCTTACTAGAGCAGTAGTTATTAATATCTCTAGAGGAGAAGAAAGTCCATTTGTGTTCCATCTCTGTACCTGTCAAAGTGCAGTATTTTCTAAATCAATAAAGAAAAATTGATACAGCACTTGGAATTTCTGTAGCCTTGGACTGTGGAGGCGGCTGAAGTTATTTCAGAGATGTCTGCTGTGAAAGGTCCCAGGTGTTTTCTGTCTGGTTGCTGATACAGAGGCAGGCACTGTTACAGTCTCCACAGGGAGCTTTTTATGCCCTTCTATACAATGGAAAAAGTACCATGATCACAGTTGTTGCTTGCTGAAAATAGACAAGCTGTTCCAGAAGGAGTAGAACCAGACAGTGAGCATCAATGCAGATATGGGGGCCTTGATCACACCAGCCAAACAACATTGGCACTTACCTGAATAAAGTGACTTCTTCAGAGAAGAGAAAAGTGAAGGAAGGGCAATGTTACTCTCCTCCTTGCCCCACAGAAATATTAAGAACAAAGCTTAAATCTTTCCTCGTGATAGACTGGACTTTATGCACGCAGGTGGACTGGGTGGTTATGGATCAGGAGACAGTGAAGATGAGAGGAGTGACAGAGGCTCTGAATCATCTGATACTGATGATGAGGAATTACGACACAGAATCAGGCAAAAACAGGAAGCATTTTGGAGAAAAGAGAGAGAACAGCAACTACTACTAGAAAAACAGATAGAAGGTAAATTATACCATGTCTTCTTGCTATGCTGTTGTATGTAGAGTTTACTACTTAGTATGGAGAAGAAACACATTTTAAGCCAAAATATGTTAAGCCAAATAATGTTCTTTAATTTAGAAGTTTTGCCAAAAAAAAAAAAAAAAAAAAAAAGTTTGAGCTACTTGATCAAAATGGACTTTGCTTATTTTCTTTCTTATAAGAGAAAACTCCATGTAGTGTTTTCCATAAATTATTCTACTCTAGCATTAAAAGAGCAGACATGGTGCACGTATATCTATATGCTACAGATATTGTACTATGATGGCATTGCTTTATAAAAATGCACAGGTATGTATTTGTGGAAAAATACTATTATCTCAGTTTTTACTGGGGCATAAATTTCACTTTTCTGCAGCAGAAAAAAGTTTATATAAACTTTTAAGTTGTGTACTAAGTATATTGTATACTCTAAGCATATTTCACATCATCTGAAAAACTGGCTTTTTTGTTACGTAATCTTGAGCAGTGCACCTTTCCAAATGTGCTGTGGGAGTCTGCAGCTCCTTGGAACTCTCTGTTCTCAGTTGTAGTTTTGTCCATATGTTGCATCTTCCTAACTGTTTTTTTATACCTAATAACAAAGATAGATTATTGAACCCAGTCAGTTCACACGTAGCCTCTGAGAAGGTGGCAGGCTTGATTATTAAAAAATAAAAATAAATCCATGATTTACTTCTGCTTCTCCATATGAGGTAAGGTTTGTCCTTTTGTACCAGTAATGTGTACACAGTATCACAGTCACCTTGCAGTGCTGAAGAGCAGTCTAGATCAACAGAAGGATACAATGGTAAGAAGTCATGACTGAAGTCGTAAGTTGGAGGAGGAAGAAAGTGCTATTACAACTTTTTTTTTTTTCAACAACTTTCTTACTTCAAGCTGGATGATTTTTGTTTTAAAGGTCTAGAAATAAGACATAGGCATCCTTTAATAAAAGGCTGAACTAGCTACACTTTGGATTTCCTTAATATTCCTGTCTCTCTCAAGAGTGTTTTAAGACGTATGCATAAAAAGATAGTGACAGAATGGTGGCCTATGACTTCCTAGTGCAGGAAGCCAGATGCCAGTTTGGGAACCTCTCCATGGGGCTATTTAAAGAAACAGAAATCTAAAGAAGCTAATTCTATACATTCAGAATACTAAAGAATACATAATGCAGGGTCTCATTTATAGCAGTGCTTAGGAAAGGCAGAAGATATTTAATACACAAGAGGTTCCACCTTAACATGAGGAGGAACTTCTTTGCTGTAAGGGTCACAGAACACTGGAAGGGGCTCCCCAGAGAGGTTGTGGAGTCTCCTTCTCTGGAGATTTTCAAAACCCGCCTGGCTGTGTTCCTTTGTGACCTGTGCTAGATTGTATGATCCTGCTCTGGCAGGGGGGTTGGACTCGAAGATCTCCAGGGTCCCTTCCAAACCCTGACACCCTGTGATACCTGTGATACAATACAGCGTGTTCTAACATAGACTGGCTTCCGCCTGTATTGTCCACTAACTCGGGAACCAGATGGAATTGTTTTCTGAGTTAAATTTGACCATCAGTTGCAATTTGTATCAGTCTGGGTTTCCAGATGCAGTTTTATTCCCTAAGTTAATTCAGGAACTGATGGCTCACATCAAAAAGCAGTTGTTTTTTGGGTTTTTTTTTTTTCTAAAAAGAATGTATGTCACTTATTTTTTCTGGTTTCAGTTTAAAAGAGGAAGGGAGATAAACTTGGCCAGTGATGTAAAGGATCCTAGGTTGAAGAGAAATAAGTAAAACTTTAAAGCTGGAAACCTCTGGAAAATGCTCTGAGGGTCTGAGTTTCTTTGTTGTTGCTATATGAAAACCTTGGCCTCACAGTCATCATGTTACTATCAAGAAATGTTTTAATTCTGCTGTTGTCATCTTATCTTGGTTATAGCATTTTATGACCACCAAGCTTACATATAATCTCAACTGACATGAACTTTTTTTTTTTTTAAATAAGAAAAGAATGGCCTATCTCTAAGTGCTGTCATCTTAACTTTTGAGTTGAATCTGAAGCAAAGAATTATCTTCAAGTCTTTCTTTTATGCTATTCCTCCCTTCCTTGGAATTCATTGGCTGTAAAACTTTGTAAACACAAGGAAAAATGTAAATTGCTTGTACTAGTTAGCATTTAGAACTAATCTAAGTTATCCTTGGAAAATGGCCTAAACACAATATTGTTTTTCAAAAAACCGTGTCACTACAGCAGAGGGTACTCCTCAATAAGAGATTTTTGGGTAATGAGGCCTACAAAACATACAGGTACAGTCAGTGGTGTTCTACGGTTGAGAGGCCACCTATGCGCTGTGTGGAAAATTCATCACTGGCTGGTCTGAAGAAGTTGTCTCAAACCCAGATGAGGGGGGCTGGAAGGAAGGTGAGAAACATAGATACTGCTAGAGGAGTGTTGTAGGAAGGAGAAGGGGAGAATCAGGTGTGTCAGAAAGCTGCAGAAGGAAAAAGTGTGTGTGTAGGTGAATTTGGGAGTTCTGGTGCTGCAGGATGTTTCATGTTTGAGAAACATGAAATAACATCAAGGACTTCTAAGTGTCTGGGTTCTAAACCAGGAGGACAGCTTTTCTAGAATTATAAAAAAAAAAAGTTATTCAGTAGGAAGGTGGCATACTGGCAGACAGTGTATTAATTATAAGTATTACAAATTTTGCTTGGAAATTTGGTGAAAGTTAACAGCACAAAAATGATTGGCATATTACTCCAAAGTAATTGCATTTTTCTTTTGTACACTTTTTTTTTTCCCCCAGAAGAAAAGCTACAAAATGAAAGAGTTTCAAAAGAGATGAATGAATTCATCAACAAAGAACAAAAGAGTAACTCAGCATCACAGGAGGCAAAAGAAATTGAAGCAGATATGGTTCACGAAAAGAAAAGATCTCCAAATGCAATCACAGCTGATTTAGACCTCAGAAAAGAGGGTAAAGAGAGGACAGGAAGGAGCGGGTCAGGAAGCTCTAGCAGCGGAAGCACGAGCAGCAATAGCAGAAGCAGCAGCAGTAGCAGCACTGTCTCTAGCTCATCCTATAGCACTAGCTCAGGTAGCAGTCGCAGCTCTTCGCGTTCTTCCTCTCCTAAAAGGAAGAAGAGGCACAGTCGCAGTAGGACACCTTCACATAAAGTTAGGCGCAGTAGAAGCAGAAGCTACTCCCACAGAAACAGGAGAGAGAGGAGTAGAAGCAGGGAGAAAATAAGGGAAAGGAGAAGATCTAGTAGAAATCGCAGTGCTGAAAGAGGGGAGAGACGAAGAAATCGGAGTCCTTCGAGAGAGAGAAGCTGGGATAGACGCAGAAGTAGTAGCCGCTCAAGAGACAGGCGAGCTAACCGTGCGAGCCGCAGCAGAAGCAGGGATAGACGTAAACCTGAAGACCAGCATAGAAGCCCTACTGGAAACAGGCACAAACATAAAAGTGAGGGTAAAGATCAAGAAAGGAAGAAGGAGCAGGGCGGAAATGTAGATAAAGACAGGAAAAAGAACAGAGAAAGGGAGAGAGATCAGGAAAAAAGAAAAGATAAGCCCAAAAAAGAGGAAAAAGAAAGTAAGGCTGGCAATCATGATGACCATAGATTAAAGAGGAAAAGAGATAGCGAAAGAACTTTCTCTCATGGTGATTCAATATGTGTGAAAATAATAAGACAGGATTCCAGGCAAGAAAGCAAAAAAATTTGTACCAAAGATAGCAAAAAACAGTCAGGCTCTGAATCTAGTGCGAGGAGTAGTTCTGAGTCACCAGGAAGCAGTAAAGAAAAGAAGGCTAAGAAATCGAAGCACATTCGGTCATGCTCCATGGAGAAATCTCAAAGGTCTGGTAAGAAGGCAAGCCGCAAACACAAGTCTAAGTCACGATCAAGGTAGTATACTTTTTAAGTATTTTGTCTGACTTTTTTTTTTATTATTATTTATTTTTTGATATTCGTCTTCATGTGTACGACATATGAACTTTTTAATAAAGTATGGTATTTATTAATTTTTTTTGTCTTAGGCAAAAGTAACTTTGGAAAAATCTTTTAAAACTATTAATTACTAAGCCTAAAGTGTGTGTGGGTCTGGGGGTCTTTTATTTTTTTCCAGTTAACTTTTCTCCCCTTTTCCTTGTTTTTTCAGATCAACGACTCCTCTTCGTCGTAAACGCTGAGGAATTTATGGCACCAGTGCTATGACGTTTAAAAATTCCATGAGTTATAAAAGGCTTGTCTCATTATAGAGGCACATTGTGGCTATGTAGGTGAAACCAGAATCCTTTTTTTATCTGTAAATAGGTGTATTTTTTCCAAATGCTGCTCAGAATTAAATACCTAATAGGATTTCTTTGTATTACATTTTTTCAAGAACGGTAGTGCTTATTAAGACTATAAAACAGGCCATTCTCTTTCAGCTGTAATGTTCTTAAAATTACTATTGAATGTACTGTGATGTCAATAAAGCTCTTTAGTTGATTTTTTGTTTAAAATTCTTGCACCTGAATTTTGTGTTAAATTGTAGGAAGTACTTAAAAAAAAAAAAAGAAAGAAAGAAAAAGGCAGCTTTTTTTGGTATAACAAATTTTTGAAGTACTTGAAAAACATTTTAATGTAAAACACTTGTCAGAATATGTAATCCATGGACATGATGAGATTCATCTATTCGGGGGGTGTGAAAGAACAAAGAAACGACATCTTATTTTTTCTTTAGATATGTGTAATAGATTTTTTTAATAACCTTTTTATTTGGACTAGCAAGTAATATATGCTGTGTGTGTAAAATATGGGTCACTGTAATACAAGCTCTACTTAAACAGGCTGAAACCCATTAGGAATATGTGCAACTAACTGATCTTGTGTGACAGCATTAAGGTCTGGAACTATATTCCTCACCCTGTCTTCAGATAGAACTTTCTGGATGTTCAGGGATATTACAGGAACAAGACTCAGTATTTTAGATGTTTTTATGGGATCTATTTATAAATGGCACTCAGTACACCTTAGAAAACTGACAATAAGTTAACTTTACATTTTGGCACATGCATTAAATGTGTAGTAAATATTAAAGCTGGTTATTTTTGTTAGTGTTATGAGAATTGTGGTTCCTGTAAAGCTAATACATTGATTAGACAGCACTGTAACTAAATTTTTGTTTTTACTATCACCATAAAGGGAAAGAGGTCACTACTTGCCTCCTTCTTCAGGAAATGAACTATTGCTGTGAATAACAAGAGTGTGAAATAATACTAGTTAAAAAAAAAAAAAAAGGCAAACAAACAAAAACAAAAACAAAAAAACCAACAACATAAAACACTACACATCTGTAGTCCAGTGACTGTTACAGAAGAACATTAATTCAGGAAAAGATTGGAGATCTGTGCCTAGAAGTTCTGGTTTGATACCAGTTGTGAAAAAGATAAGACAACCTCAAAGGAAGAGCTCTTTTGATGGCTGTATCTTCTAAGAAAAAAAAAATACTAGTACAGGCAACTTACAGAGCATGTCTTCATGAACAGATTAATCCATTTAATTAAAATCAGAATTCAGCTATGCAGCATTTTTGCCACTGTAAATTTTTTCATAAATTAGCTGCAGAATTAACCTGCTTCAGTGCAAAGAAGCACATTTTAACTATACATTTATTAAGCAAGCTAATGGCTGGTGACTACATGCATGTTTATCAAAACACTGTTACAGATAAATAATATTATAAATAACATACACACCTGACCCCCAGTTAAGTCCTCCTCCATAGAGTAAGCAGTCATACCTTTTAGCAAAATAAGGCCTCATTTGCAACACACTACTTTTACTTGCATTGGTGTGGATATCAATAAGAAGGTATTGATCCCATCTCAGTGTGCTATTGGCTTTTGTTAAAAGTGAGGATTTTTGTAAAAAGTGAGGATTTTTGTAAAAAGTAGGGAGCATAACAGTTCACATGTCTTAGAAGGATGTCTGTGGAAAGAGAGAGAGAAACTACAGTTAAGCTTAAGAGAAGCTATTGAGGAATACGGTTTCCATGATGCATTGAATTTGATTTTTCAGTTTAGATTTTATATTCTCTGTCAAATAATAAAAAAGATTGTGTATGAAAAGCTTTATATACTCTGCCAACAACTGGAACTCTGTCACTTCCTGTAAATATGAAATTATTTTTTTGACACAAATGCACTTATCTGGGTAGTGACTGTATGCCAATAAAAAGAGCATACGATCTCTGTACTTAACTGTTTCAGAAATCTTACTAAACAACGTACGCAGCGCACCAGTAATTCTAACTCTGCCGGTACTGTGTCAGCTTCACCTACATTAGACCTCTTGTGTGTTTTAGTAACTCCCTTACAAATGTTTTTCAGTGGTAAAGGCTAAAATAACATCTAGTCACCCAGTCTTTAATTCCATACATCTGACGTGATCTTAAATTAAAACATGTACAGATACCTACATTAAAAAAAAAAAAAAAAAAGGAATGTAGCATTTTTGGAAAAGGCTCAGTTGGGTTGGTGCTCTGTTCTTTCACATTTTAAAATAAGCACTGCAGAAATATTTCTGTGCACTGCAGGAGAGAGCAAGATACCCAACTTTGAATGTCATGCAGCAATACGACATTCGGAGGCTGTTCCCTTGAAACATTTTTTTAATAAATAAGGGATGGTTGTGGAAATGGAGTGAAAAATGGTTTCCATGTAAAATGCTTTGAAGATTAATACAATGAAACCAATGTGACTATGTACCCCACAGTACCCACTGCATCATTGAAGAACAGGAAATGGCTGTGGCCAAGGATAGGCCCAAATAGAGTAGTTTGGTAAAGTATTCTAACTTTTAGAGATTGAGTAACTACACACCTTTTGAAATATGAAATAATATCTGGTTTGGATAAAAAACCAAACACAGTTATTTGTCTTTGAGACACCATTGTGTGGGAGAGGTTAAGAGTCTTGGCCACTGCTGTTACCTTGAAAGTCTGTGTTTAATAATAGAAACATGGAATAGGTACCTTTAGTTTAAAACCAGCTTATCCTGTTAAGTAAAATAGTTGCCAGTGTGCATGTTTTTAAATTGTTACTTTTTTTTTTTTAATCACAACTAGAAAAGCAGTGTCAATGTAAGCATTGTCTTGCTCTCTTCAGATTGTGTGTTTGCTTTGCTAAATAAATGAAAAGTAATAATTTGTATAAGTGATATGCAGAAACAGGCTTTGAAGGAAGGCTTAGTTTTGTCTTTTAAAGAGACCGTGTGTCTCACCATAAAGAATTTCTTTGAACTCTTTTTTTCAGGAACTCTGAGGTGTTACTAAATGACTCTAAAGTCCACTGTATCAATGTAATGAGCATTACAGGGCACATACACACTAAGCAGGTTTGCCATTAATTTAATTGCTGCTATGACAAGCTGCTTTGAGACCTTTCAGTACTCCTTATTTAGCTTTTTTCTAAATAAATTAAAAAAACAACCAACAAAAAAACCCAAACCTAAACTTCAACTACTAGCTGGATTATACTGTATTTACAGGAGACCCCTACATGGGCAGGTTTCAAGCAGTGAGAGTTGTAGCTCCTCCCCCTGGCTTTGTGCAGGCTGTGCCTCCTGATGGTGGGTGCCGGTGTCTGCACGGCCGGGCAGGGAACTCGGCCGGTACCATCATCTGCCCGGAAAGCACGGGAGTGCGGTCAGCTGCTGCTTTAATGGCTTACTCCCGACTTGCTCCGCACTGCTGCCTTCCAGACAGCTTTGGTTTTCAAGGGACTTCCTCACGAGACTTGCCACTCAATGAAGCATCAGAAAATGGTTTGTATAAAAAAACTGAGTTAAGTCTTCACCATTTAAGCATGTTAAACTAGCTTACCACAGGGTTCTGAAAGTGCCACGGCCTGCTGAGGGGCAAGAGGAGGGGAAGAGCTCCCTGTGTCTGTCGGCTCTGCTGGAGCTGCAGCGCATGCATTCAAAGCCCTCAGCCGAACCTCAGTTCAAAGCCCTGAGCAGCAGTGCCAGGGCAATGGAGAAGGGAAGACATCCTGGGCTTGCATGCAAACTGTGACACGGCAACCTCTGCAACAGGCAGCAGCAAAGCAGCTTGGATGGCTCCTAAGAGGAAGCACCCCGACTATCTTGGGGGCCCAAGAGCTTTGCTCCACACCACAGATGTGTTGTAGCACAGGCTGCTAGGGCTATCACTTCTCCCCTGTGCCTCCCCTCTCCCAGGTGAGGAGCCTTGTAATGTGGGCCTTCTGCTGCAAGCCCAGCGTATTACTTGGTAGTAGAAGAGATGGAAAGCCAATGGCCGATCCCTCCACCATCCAGACTAGCTGCTGCTAAAGGAGCATTCTGTTCTTCCAAGACAAGGATCAGGTCCACACGCAGGAGTAAGGGGCCAAAAATTTCAGTAAAATCACTGCATAAAATTAATGCAGCTTTAATTAATTAAGCTTCCAAGTGAAGCCCTGGTGAAGTGCTGCAATGCACCCATGGGCAAGGCCAGTTGGCATTCGCGCGGCCGGGGTCTAGCTGGCAGAAACGGTGCTAGGGCCGCTGCGCTGTTTTATAAAGCAAATATTAGTAACATTTGGCAACAAATACTATGTATAGATATATTGTATAAAGTATTCTGAACAGGGGCATTATGCCCGGCCTGGCCGGGCCCGGGCAGGAGAGGCCCCGCTGGACGGCAGCGCCTCGCCCCCACCGCTGCACCCTCACCGCGTTTAACGCTGCGGCAGCCGCTGCCTCGGCCGGCAACAGGAGACCCGCACCGCACACCGGTGACACGCTGCGGGGGGAGCTGAAATTCCGGCCTGGTCCCAGCGTCGGGCGGAACCAACCTTCCTGGCGCCCGCCCCGAGGGGCGGCCGGCGCCGTGTGACGGCCGCACACGGGGCGCTGGGAGCGGAGCCGGGAGGGGCGAGGGCGGCGCGTTGGTGACGGCCGCGACGATGTGGGGCGGCGGAGCAGCCCGTGGCCTTACCCGCGCCCTCGGACGCCGGCGGGCGGTGGCCGCGCCGCTGGGGGATGCGGGCGGTGAGCTGGCGGGCGCGGAGGACGCGGGTGGGAGGCCCCGGCCCGGTGCCTGCGGGCGGCGAGGCCTGGTCGGCTCGAGTCGCCCCCCATGGCTGAAGTAGCCTAACGGGTTGTCGCTTCAGCGGGCCCCTCACAGCAGGGGCCCAGCAAACCTCTTACCGGCTTCAACCCGGCTGGTCCTTCTGGCAGCGCTTCCCCCGCCCTGCCGGTCGGCCTGGGTAGGGCTTTATGGCCGCGGCCTGCCCCCCTCGGCCCTGCGGGAGCCCGGCGGCTGGGGCGGGAGCGGTTTGGCCATTGGCGGTCTGCCGGGCTGGAGCAGGGCTGCGCTGCTCCCGCGGCCGAGCCTTGCGCGCCGGCGGCCGCACGCCCCGGCCTTCCTCACCCGGTTACACCACGCTCGTCCTCGCGGCCGTGCTGGTAACGTCAAGCCAGCCCAACGCCAACCCGGCAGGCCTTATGCGGCTGCAGGTCCTGCTGGGCTCTCCACACATCTCGTGGAACTCTTCGCAGGGAGACTTCTCCCCGTTCCAGCTCCTTTGCAGCCCTTGGCCCAGAGCTGTCCGTAGCTCTCTCCATCGCACACTGCTGCCTAAATTAATCTTCAGGGGGTCCTTACGCCGAGTACAACGAGGTATTGCTGTGGCTGGGGGATTGTCGGTGACCAGGCAGCAGATGGATGGCAAACGTGTGTTATGCCTGGGGGAGCTCAGCTGTACATTGGCAAAGCAGGTGTGGAGAGCAGTCTTCAAGGCAGAGTCCTTGGCCTGTCTCTGTAGTGCCCATGAGGTCTTCTTACTTAGGTTTCCTGACCAGTTCACACACTACAAAATGATTGTGCAGATGCTTATTTCTTATTCCAACACCTAATGAAACAGGAATTGGAGCCCAGTGTTGTTGGTAGCTATTAAGTGTGTGTTTGTGTACACACAGCTTGTGGTCAGACTAAACATTTTGGAGAAGTTCTCACCAGCTGAAATATTTCAGCTGCATGAAAAGTTTCTTTATGTTCAGGTTCTGAAAAATGTCATTGTACATAATTTGAGAAGTACTGGGGTGGTGAAGTAGCATGTGCTTATTAGTTTATTTAACCACTCTAATTAGTTTATATTATTATTAATTAACTAGTTTATTTAAACACTCCCTAAGTATGTGTAAAGATTTTAATTCTTAGTATTGTTGTTCTGGAGTGGCATTGTTAAACTATTTTTTTTTTTGCCTGTGAGCTCTCATAAAGTTGATGTTTTCCATTTGGTTGCCTTTTGTTTTATTTATGCAGGTAACGATGCTGATCTCTCTCTTCAGACAGGCCTGAGAGGTACCCTTCAGAACTACAACTGGAAAATACAGCTGAAATCCAGTAGTAGTCTGCCCATCTCTCTGACTGAAATAAAAAGCAGCATGTAAGTGTTGTATCTAAAATAACCCTGTGTGATAAGGACTGGCATTTTCTGTAACAGTTTCATTTTACTTTGTGACAGCATCATATGAAGTAAGTCTTAAAACTCGTGAATGTTTAAATGTTTGTTGTGGCCTATTTTTGTTTTATTAATTATGAACGGGTATGCAGCCATCTGTTTCTGAAGATATGTTATGCATCCAGTGTATAAATCTCCTTGTCATTAATCAAATAGAACTGGAGTCTCTAAAGGAACATGAGTTTTATCTTCTTTTTTTTATTTTTTTTTTTTCACATATTTTAGCTGACATAAATATCAGTATTAGTTTCATGACATGTAGCTTTAATTATTTAGGCTCACTGTGAAGAGAGTTTTCAGCACTTCTCACTCATCAGTGGATTCAGCAGAAATGAAGAAATTCCAGCGCCTTGCGCATAAGTGGTGGGATGAAGAAGGAGAATATTCAGCTCTTCATTCTATGAATGATATTAGAGTGCCATTTATTAGGTACGGTTTAGAAGACAGATTTTTTTTTTTATGTACTATTTTTGCATAACCTCAGAAAACACTGTAAAAGAAAACCAATTACCAGTACTTAAGGTAACTGCCTATTGCCATCTCCAAGACCACCTTGTGTGTTTGCCCTTAATCACATCCCTTTTCTTTCAGAGATACTCTGTTGAGCAGGACTAGTCATTATCACCTGGGAAGTCCACTTTCTGGAGTAAAGATTCTCGACGTTGGCTGTGGTGGCGGACTGCTGTGTGAGGTAGGAACCAGTGTGCTCTGGTTTCTCTTGTTAGAAAGCTTACAAAGTATTTGAATTATTTTATTATTATTACACTGCTTAATTTCCAGCCCTCCTATGATATATTAGTTCCTGAATGTTTTGGAGTGCAGTGCATTCTACAGACCCTATAGAATATTTGGTTAGCGTAGTGGTGGTGGTGGCTTATAGAAAAAGAGCAAGTTGGTAATGAGAAATTCTAGAATTCTGAGGTTCATCAGAAAAATAAGATTTCAAACATTGTAAAGAAAAGGAGATGGGAAGAATGATGTAACAGTCTTTGACTATTCTTCTGGGCAGTCACAGTATGAGGACTTTTTTTCTTTTTTAATTTAGGAGACTAGGCAAGAATACTTAAATCATGACAGTCCTCATTACCAAAGAAGTATTTTCTATTATAAACTTGTTCTTATACATTCCTTTCTTTGAATTGCTTATCTTCAGTTTTTCACATTAAGGGTGGGGATTCTCACTTGCTTTGGTCTCTTGGGAAAAACATGGAATAATGTCAGCCACCCAAGACATACTTCCCCTCTGTCAGGAAGGATTCTCCTGGTACAGGAGCTGATGGTACCGCTGTTTCCCAAGGAGTCTACACAAACTTGGGACTGGGAAGTAGCTGTTTGTGGTGGAACCCTTTGGCCGCACAGGCTCTGGAGAGTGCTGTGTCCTATCAATAGGCTGGCAATGGTTTGTGAATTTAGCGTTGCAGGTCTGACTGACTTTCTCTGGGAACTTCATCAGCATCTGAAACGAGGTGTTAGAGGGACCTGCATCTCCCCGTGTTTTCAGTTTAGGGTTTGGGTGGGGATTTTTAAATTGTATTCTGTGCAAAATGGTGAGAGCCTGCTCCCCGACAAGGCTGGCAAAACTGGTGTGCTGCGTCACCTTCTCAGGCTGAACAACTGGTGAATTTCAGGTTGGAATAACATACATGTGGTCATGTTCTTCAGCCTGTTTCAGTTTCAAAAGAGGTGATGGCTGAGGTGTTAACCTGTGAGTAAGACGACACTGGAGAAACTTGAGTGACAGCCAAGCCTGATGCTATCCTAGTAAACATCAGTGTTTAGTTCTCAGCAGTGAGAAAGTCCCAGAGATAATCATATATTAAGTAACCATTAAAAAGATATGAGGATTTACCATTACAGGTGGATGTTGAAGAAAGTAATGACAGTAACTAAAAATGGCATTGTTTTTCCCCCTTTGTACTGTGTTGATTTTCCCCCATTGTTTTTCCTTTATCAGAGGGTAATAGTGGAAGACATCTTTATTTGGTGTAACAAAATGTATTCAGAACAATTTATTCTAAAAGACAATTTAAAGTTGTGTATTCCAGTATATAATTTCCTAAGAAATTTAGCACCACCTCCCCCAAATCTAAGGGTTTTCTTGCTTTAATGAACACTTTAAATAAAAATGCCAGATCAGGGCTCATCACTTACTGTTGTTTGTCTTGTTCTCTGATGTTCATCTCTCTCGCTCTTGCTCTCTCTTGTTTTCTGTGTCATGTATGTACATTGCAGAGTTTCAGATACTTGTAAGTAAATTGTTTTTATGCAGAGAATAAATTATACTCTGTGTTATTAGCCTTTAGGTAGACTGGGAGCTTCAGTTACTGGAATTGATCCTCTGGAGGACAACATTAGAACGGCAGATCAGCACAAGTCATTTGATCCGGTCCTGGACAAGAGAATACAGTACAAGTCCAGTTCACTGGAGGAGATTGTGGAAGAGTCTATGGAAACCTTTGATGTAATTGTAGCTTCTGAAGTAGTGGAGCATGTGGCTGACCTCGAAATGTTTATCAAGTGTTGCTCTCAGGTGTTAAAGGTAAGAGAGTTTTTGCTTCCATTATTGAGAATATTTATTTCCTTTTATTATTAAGGCTTTCATTTGAAGGAATGTGAAGACACCTACATCTGCATTCATTTCTCCACCTGAAGTCTGAATCATGCTCTAGATGTGCCTTCCTTTCTCCTCCATGATGCATCTTCCCAACTTCAGTAACTGAAATTAGAGGAAATTTATGTCCCTAACCCTGCCCTAGAAAAGTTAATGGCATTACCTAGCAGTGCAGTGCTACTTTGCATCAAGACCTTAAGAAATCTGGTAGCATCTGATTTCACTCAGGTGAGAGAAAATATGACAGAGCCACTGTTGATGGACAGCTAGGGCTTAGCCTGTGTTGAAACTGACTGTAATGATGTTTCTGACTCACAAGATTCTATTCCAGCTCCAGCATCACATCAGATGTGCTCCTGGATTACTTTTAAGGGGTCATAGTTATGCTTGGAATTAATCAGGTGTTCTTTTATTTCTCTTGATACTATTTAATTTGTAAAGAAGGATGGTAGGCCCAGTACACAAACAGCAACTTTATTTGTCTCTTGATTTGTCCTTCTGGCCACCAGAAGGAACATAGAGTATTTGAATGGAACGCTTAACTAATTTTCAGACTGCTGGAGACACAGAAATTATCCTTTATTTCTACTGAATGGTCTCTTAAGTACTTACAATTAATTTCTGGCTTTGTTTTTTTGACCTTGTAATCATTAAAATGCAACAGCCTTAGAAAAAATGAGGCATTATTGCACATTTTACTTTGGTTTTAATTACAAAAAGGTTTATTTTTTACAATAGGTATTGTATATACCATATTATATTTTACTTATCCATTTCCTGGGTGATGTTATGTTTTAAGTGATTTTATTAGATGTTTTTTGGCCAAGGAAATGGTGTCTCTTTGCTGTTAGAACTTTATATTCTTTATTGTTTTAATAGGTATTAGTATACTGTTTAAAATGGTGTACTAAATATCTATTTGGGGTGAAATTTGTTCTTGCTCTTGCAGCATGTAGACTTGTACATAGACAAATTATGTGTTTTAATGCAATGAAACGTAGAATTAAGAAAAAAAAATCTAATTGAACATTTTAATCTTTTAATTAGCCTGAAGGTTCTTTATTCATTACTACAATCAATAAAACACAGTTGTCCTATGTCCTGGGAATTGTGGTTGCAGAAAAAATCATGGGCATTGTGCCAGATGGAACACATGAGTGGGAGAAGTTTGTTCCTCCCGAAGAGCTGGAGTGCCTCCTGGAATCAAGTAAGTTCCAGGACAGATGATGGGAATGCAGAGAGATACCCAAGTGGTGCCTGGTGAGGTAGCAAGGGGATGAGCTGGGTGGGGTGAGTGCTGGCACCAGTAGACATCTTTTTCCTGTGTGAGTTACCAGTCATATGTTCTGTGTGTTATTTCTGGTTTAAAGACACTCCTGTGTACTGGATTTTGCATAAAATAAATAAACCAAGTGGAGTCCTAGGAACACAAGAAGATTACTCAGGCAAAATCACTGTCACAGCTGCCCTCTGTTTGATAACCTAAATGAAAATTCCATGGTTTTCTATCCTGGTCTGGTGACAGAATGTAGTCTGTCAAGTGGTTCATATGCTCTAGATCAGGTTTGAGAAGAGAGCTGTGATGGCACTCCAGAGCTGCATTGCTGCCACTGCATTCTTTGTCATCTTCCCCTTGGGAGAAAGTGGGGTTTGGTGGTTTTTTTGTTTGTTTGTTTGGGTTTTTTGTTTGTTTGTTTGGGTTTTTTGTTTGTTTGTTTGGGTTTTTTGTTTGTTTGGTTGGGTTTTTTTGTTTTGGTTGGGTTTTTTTGTTTTGGTTGGGTTTTTTTGTTTTGGTTGGGTTTTTTTGTTTTGGTTTGGGTTTTTTTGG
>JANHGN010003137.1:0-40764 GCA_024605025.1 Megaceryle maxima
TTATGTTGTATACATGTGTAGATAAGCTGACAAAATAACTTATAGTGTTTTATTTGTAAATCAGGAAATAATGAAATGATTGTATCATTGGAAATGTGAGACAAATGTTGTCTTTTTTTTTTCTTAGCAGAGATTGATAATTTAATTGTGAAGTTTGTCATTCAGTATTTCTAACTTTAGTTGTAAAATTTATCATTTAGTACTGCTTGTTTTAAGAGTTTGAAGCAGTACCCTGATTGTAGAAAAACCCCTTCTAAATTAAGTTGTTGAAGCCTTTTTAACACACTGTATGTGTCAATAAAAAAGGCAGAATTGGAATGGCAAAACCTGTGTCTAAATGTGTTGCATATGTTGTGTTTACTGCAGTGAATGCTGTACTAGTATATATGCTCTATGGACTTCACATGAAATAAACCCCCCATATTTTGATCTTGTAAATGCAACAAATTCGAAGCATTTGGTAAGCTTGACTTGGATCTCCTATATATTTTATTTATGGTGAAAACACAAAGTAGTCACTAGTCAATTTTTTATTATAATTAGTGGAGTCATGCTTTTCCCTTCATGCAAAACATTTGCCCTTGAGGGAAATGAGGGTATAAAAATGAAGGGAATTTGATGTGACATTCCATCTTTCATTGATTAGCTTGAAAGAAAGATATTTGTGCTATGGCTGAAGTAATTTGACTTGCAAATATATGGATTCAGCATGTCTTTTAAGTATAATTTTCGTGGTTGCTCTTCATGTAGGATGTAACCTCAGTCACTCTCTCAGTCCAGTTTAACAAGGTTCCTTGGTATAGCTGATTTCAGAATTATCTACTAATGCAAAGCCAGTGAAAGAGATTGGGATTTATGTAACCTTGAATTGTGTCTTCAGAACACCCACTTGGCATAGGGCAAGATGTTTTCAGGTTGCCTGTACAGTTCTACAGTGGTCAGTGTGTGCAAAATAATTGCTACAAGGTCAAGAGACTATCCTTATGCAGGCCACCTTCCTTGTGAAGAAATATCTGTTTCTGTTATGGGATGATCTCAGATTTTTTTTTTTTTTTTCTCTCTCCTCCTTTCTTACTCTGGCATTCCTTATTTCTAACCCCAAAACCCTCTGCTGATTTAAGTATCATTTCTAGTTAAAAAGACCTCTGTCCTCTAAGGTAAGGTAAGCAAGCAGACAGTAAATATTAGGGCTTTTATATGAAATCATCACGGATGCTGATGATTTTTTTTTTTTTTTTAGTGATAGGAAGGTCAGAAAGGCATGTTATCAAAAAGGAAAATTATTTTCTGTTTGACAGAGGTCCCAGTTGATGACAGGAAAGTGTAAGAAATGCCCTCCTAGCTCAGAGTGGTAGTCTGTCAGTCCTCATAGTTCAAGTTCCAGTGGTGACAACAGGAGATGTGGGTTAGGGAGGGCTTGTGTACTTGTACTGTGTTCTCTGGTCCTTCATCCCTGTACTTTTCCAGATCTATGGCTATGTTAGACACATTAGAAGGTGCATCCTTGCCCAGTCCTTTCAGTACATACTGTGCAACATGCCTGAATTTATCTAACCTGTCTTTAAACCTGTTAATATTGTCTGCCTCCACAGCTTCCTGTGGCAGATAGGTCTATAAGTTCTCTTCTTGCTGTCCAGTGAAGCACTTTTATCTATTTTGGGTTATCTCCCACTGGTTCCATCAAGTGGCCACCTTGTTCTTGTATTACAGGATTTGCTGACTGGCAGTTGTTGCCTGTATTTGTTGCCCTTGTGACTTTGTAAACTGTGATCTTACTCTCCCTCGGGTTTCTCCTATCCAGACTCAGGGGTCCCAGGTGTTGTGTGTGTGGTGTTGGTTTTTTGTGTGGTTTTTTTTGCTTTTTTTTCTTTTAGTCCACAACCTCTGTCTCTATAGCCTGCCTGGCTACATGTGCTCTATTTTTGAACATAGCATGTATAGGTGTAGTCCAGCCCCATGGTGTTGGACAGTCTTGAGGTAACAGGGTTGCTGGTACTGAGTTTCAGGTATGGTTTCTAGAGTATTATGGAAGTCTGCTGCCTTTCAGATCAGTAAACCATGTTTTTTTTCTACTTCTGTAGAGGTTGCTATATGAAAATCAGGAAATGTTTATATAAATATTCAGAGGTTTACCACTTGTTAAAATAGGAAAGCAATGACATTAGGGAGCCTGTACATAACCTGTATATAAAATGATACTGAGCAAATGGAATTTAAGTCAGAGCACACAGATTCCTGTATTCTAAGTGGTTTTAGGATTTCTTAGACATCTGGAGTGTTTCCATTATGAATAGAATATTACCTATATTGTGGTTATTACAATACAATAACTCTGAAATTTCCAGCTGATCATCCAAATGTTTTGAGAATTTCATCTTGAAGCTTGATTAAATGCATGCCTAGAATTCAGGTTTTATCCACACTTAAATGTAATCCTTAAATTTAATTGAAGTTATGCTAGGAATATTTTTATTCTAAAATAATAATTTTAATCTAGAATATAATAAAATTATTCTTATTATCCAGTGTCACGACAATATAAAAGAGGTTGTGTGTGAAAGGAACATACTCTGAATAAACCATTACTACAAACTAACCTCTGAGTGCAGATTTTGGGAGAATAGGTTTCCCTTGAACTCCAGGAATGTTCACAACTGATAATGAGAAATTGTCATGGTTTAACTTCTGCTGGCAACTAACCACCACTCAGCTGCTTGCCCACTGCTCCCTTTCTGCCTCACCCCCACCCCCTCCTGTGGGATGCAAAGGAGAATCGGGGCAGGGGGGAAAAGTGAAATCCCATGAGTTGAAATAAGGACATTTTAACAGAACAACACGGAAAGAGAAGAAACAATAGTAGTAGTTATAATAAAATACTAATAAAATAATATATAAAACAAGTGATATAAACCGTGAAGCTCTGTTGGTGCCTGAGATGCCACTTTCTCTACTCCAGCCACATGCTGAAGCCATTCTGAAATCAGACACCCTCCCCCACCAGCCCCGGCCAGCCCTGCTTTATGTAGGAGATGTATACAATACATCTGTTTTGTATTGAATATCCTGTTGTCTGGCTTGGTTGTTTATCCAGGTTGTGGCCTATCCCAGCTCCTTGTGAAAACTAACTCTATCCTAGCTGAATGCAGGACAGAAATATATTGTTTTGGTTTTGTGGCTTTTCTCTTTGTACTCCAGAGCATGTGATGTCATGTGGTGGTTTGACACCAGGTGCCCACCGGGCCCCTTTATCACTTCCCCCCCCTCCTTTCAGCTGAACCAGAGGGAAGGAAAATAACATTAAACTCTTGGGCTATAATAAAAGTTTAGTGAAGAAGCAAAGCAATGCCATGCACAGAAATGAAAGAAAATAAAGATTTCATCTTTACTTCCCATCAGCAGGTGATGTCTGGCTCTTTTTGGGAAGCAGGGCTCCAAATGTGTAGCGGTTGCTCCGGAGAACAATCTGATGCCCCCCACTTTTCCTAGCTTTTGTAGTTCAGCTGACATCATATGGTATGGAATATCCCTTTGGTCTGTTTGGGTCATGTCCCAGTCGAGTCCCCTCCCAAGATCTTGTCCATCCCACAGCCTTGGTGCTGTGTGAGCCCTGCCCAGCAGTAGCCACAACACAGGTGTGTTCTAAATAAACCTGATAAAATTATTTGCTGCTTTTGAAAGACACTACCTATGCAAAGTGGACACCTATTTTGTCCAAAAGGCTTAATAGTAATATCAGAGTACATTACAATATTGAGATAGTTTTTCTTATATATTGTATTGGAACCCTTCAAGTGGCATCCTTCCTTTCAAGTATATGCTTAAATTTTTGGTGACTGGTCTGCTTTAATTTGGCTTCATGGACAAGTGGAACAGTGCATGCATCTGCAGTATGACTCTGTTCATGAAGAAGAAAACAAAGCTTATTTCAAGGCATAGGTGTTTCATGGGATGCATCTCTGTTTTCATGGCATTACGTTGCCCACAGATGCTGCAGATTTCTCTAGCTCAGCTTCTTTGCTGACTGCTTACACACTGCAGTTTTATGCAGAGATCTCTGAATATTGCTTTTTTTCTTGGTAGCTTATCTCGTTACCCACTTCAGGAAGAGCTTTTGTTATGTGTGATTTCAGACTCTGGACTGCACTGAATACAAATCACTTGCCTGGACTCCAGTTTGTGAAAAAATACTTGTTTGTCACAGGCAATGCTAGAAAGAGAATTTGCTGCTTAAATATAGGTAATAAAGAGCTCACCCTCGTTATTTTGCAGGGGAAACCATTTGGGCTTGGGGGAGAGGAGGGATAGAAGAGGGCAGAAAGATTTCAACTCAGCTTTAAGATAAGTATATCTTTTAAATTTCCCTATTGGCTCAGTGCATTAGTTGGCTTGTCACATCACATTTCCTGAGCTGCTTTGTATTATGTCACATAATGTGACAGAGATAAGGCTTGTGACAAATCACACAAGCCAGTGTGTCAGTGGGGAAATAGGAAACTGACAGTTTTCTGAAAAGTACCATAAAAACACGTAATAGAATACTTTAAAAAATAACTTTTTAGAAATGGAGACCTATGTTTTTTTTCTTGATGGAAGCCTTCTCTTCAAACAAATTTCAGAGTGCTAATTAAAAAAAAAAATAGTGACATAGTAGGGGGTCTGTCTGATGCATAGGAAAAGCTTAGACTGGGATGGTGGATAGAGGATCCAGCCCTAGCTTTCTGTTCTGCCCTCACTGCATAGATGTCTGAGCTGCTCATCCCTCACTCCTGGCCTGCAGTTTTACAATCTTAAAGCTCAGCACTGGAGATTACACTGACTCATGAGCAGTTTCTGTATGAAGAGAGCTACTTAGTGTTTTGCCAGCCATACTAAATTAAGTAGCTCTTACTTGCCCTTATACAGAGGTGGACTGAATTGATAGATCTTGCCTCCATTCTCTAAACCACTTTCTGTCTTTGCATTAAACAGTAAGGAAGTGTTTAGGCTTACTTTTCTGTTGTAAGATGCTGATGGTGATTGTGCATTTCTGCCTTTTTTTTTTTTTTTTTTTTTTTCATTCATGGTTTGCAACTCCTTTTTCTAAAACCCACCTTTTCTTCTCCTTAATTTTTTATTTTGCAAGTGACTCTATAAAGGAGGGGAAAAAAATGTTTTTCACAATATGTCTTTGGTTCTTGGGTGGCACAACCCTACAGCTGTTCAGGAAAGAGAAAGCTATTAAAGGTGAACCTGCACACTTTGACAAACTTTTTGTTGTACTTGGTTTCTGTTTGGTTTGGTTTTTGTATGCACTTTAATTACTTTGATTTGGTGTTGACTGGTTGGTTTGTTTGTTTTCTAAGTGCATGGTATATGCTTACAAACTAACCAAAGCAACACATAGCTCTGCTCAGTCTGTTCACCTCTAGCTGAAGCATTCCCCCTGAAATTATCTAAACAGTCACAAATTTGGAAGTTGTGGGGGAACCTTTATCCTGAAATAAAAAAGAGGACTTATGGGTAACTGGAATTGGTAGCTGTTTATAGATGTGTAATGGGCTCTGTTTAATGTTGTCAGTGGCTCTTTCCAAATAATAAGGAAAAAGAACCCCAAACTTCAGTGAAGTTCGTGCTAAAATTATGTACAAATGCAGGACCTAGAACAACTGCTGTACTAGTGCTCTTATTAGTTTCTTGTAGTTTTAAAATTTAAATGAAGATTGATAAAGCCTTCAGGCTGTTTTAAAAATATGATCATGTTTCTCTCTGGTACAGCTACTTCTGCCAGTTTGTGTTTTCCATGTTCCTGGATAGCTAAAGCAGTAGCATTACTTAGAGAGTGTCCTGGTTTGAGTTAGAACAGTGCTAATTCTGTTCAGTGGTTTTACTTTTCAGCTCTCTTGTCTAAGTAACTGCACTTTCCAAAGCTAACATTTTCACAGACAGTGTCTGCATCTAGCAGGAATAGTGTCTCTTACATCTTCCCTTTCCCTTCCCCTATGGGAGGGAAGAGGGGTTAATAGGGAAAAATCCCTCATTCGTCTAGTGTCCAGCCCAACCCTAAACCTTGAGAGAGAGCTTTATGAGCAATTTGACAAACTGATCTGTGGGTGACATTTCTCCATTTATTTTCCATTATTATTTAAAATAAATAAAAGATATTGTAGTATCTCCATCTGTCAGGACTGTCAATTATATTCCCTAAAATAAAAACATTACAGTAGTTTGGGATGCTACATCAACTGTGAATTCTACCCTACTCTTCTGTTGGATGTTATGATCCCCATGGTAGTCAGCACTTCCATCAATCCTGTCACAAAGCAATCATCTCAGGGAGAGAGAGATGGACATTTGGAAGGGCTATCCCTTAAACTCTTGCAATTAGATACACATACCAGGGTTGTTGGTATGTATACCAAGTTCATTGCTGTTGTACGCTGTTGTACTGAGGCCTGAGAGGATGAGTTGGTGATAGGATGTTTGTTTTTGTAGAACTTCTGTATGTGAATAATGTCTGCATCCTTGTTCTGCACTAGGAGGAGGTAGAAGATGAGAGGGGGAGAGAAGTGGTGGTGCAGGGATTCTTTCTGAAACACAGTAAGAATGACCTGACAACAAATGGAGAAATAAAATAGCTTTTTAATAAGACAGAATAAAGAGAAGAATACAGATAGCAAGGAAATCTTAAGGCCATTCAGATGCTGGGAACTATGATTTCATGCAGCATCACATGGATCCTGGATGGACTTGTCCATAGAATGCTGTGCAGATCTTGTTCGTGCAGAGGTTCCTACTCCATCACATACACTTGTGTCTCTTACGTTGTGTAACAACCACAATCGTGCTGCCTGTCCTGAGAGGCTGGATGTTATCGCCTCGTAACATCCACCAGCGTGCAGCGCAGGCTAGCACAGAACACTGGCAGATTCCCTTACAGCAGCTGCTCATGCTAACACAGGGGTTTCTCAGCAGCTACACATGCTAATGTACAGGTTTTTCCCCAAGGTATGAGTAGAGTGGACATGGTCTATTCAAGACCTTGAAGTCTTCTGCAGGGTCCTCAGTACAGTCATCTAGTGGATGTTGGCTACTGGTTTTCAAATCATTGCTTTTAACTAGGGCTATTGAAGTTGCAATGGGAGGAGAGAATGGAATCCAAGAGAAAAGAGGGAAATTGCAAGCGGTCACTTGTGAACTTGAAAAGCCATACTTATGTATTTTGCCATGTCTACTGTAGTGAATTTTGATGACATGCAAAAACATCTCCGATAGAAACAGCTCAGGGATTATTCTTTGATCAGATTTCTGTAAACACGAGTCAGAGATGTAGTTCTCTGTTCACAAATTTATTTTCTCTGATGATAGTAGCAATTGCGTTTACTCATGATGATTCTGAAAGAGGACAGTAATTTGGTGGATGACTCTTGCTGTTGCCATCAGTATTTAAATTTGTAAAATTATCTGCTGTTTTGCACTTGCAAACTTTCCTGCACTAACAGGAGACTATAGGATGTCCTGTAGGGTTTGTTACTGACATCTCTTACTTAGGAAGATACTGCAATCTGTAATCCAAGCCAAATCAAATTCTGTACCTGTACAGAAGAGAAATTCAATATGGTGTATGTGAAACGCAGACAATAAAAGAGTTCAATCAGACAATAAAAGAGTTCAATACATTTTGGTGGCAGAAGGATTATTTAGTATATTATCTTGTAGATCACAGGTTGTTAAACTTCAGTTATCTCTGTTTTGAGCCCAGCAGCTTGACTAAAATACATCCATCAGAATAGGATCTGCTAGTAAGAGGATTAAATAGTGTCTGAAATGACAGTTCCCTTCATTCCTTTGTTTGGTGTGTCATTTATGTAAGATGGCTTTAGCAGTGCACCATCCTCCCTCCAAAACAGCTTAAACTTGGGTTTTGCATTTGTAAATTGCTCTATATAAAAAGATTTCCTACAGTTGATTGTGTAGTGCTTCCAGTGGTTGAGACCTTTATTTTTGTTACTGTTATGCCATCTTTAAAAGCACCATAAGCTGTGATACACTTCTGTAGCTGTTGAAGGAAAGCATGAAAATAGTGCCCCTCTTCTTGGTGTTCAGCAGGGATGTTTTAGGAGTTGCTTGTGTTAGACAAGCTGCTTGTTGACCTCTTGTACAAGTGTCCCTTTTGCAGTTGAGCTGTGTGCAATTCTGTGGACTTTACCTTCAGCTGAATCTTTCATCCTTCCAAACCAATTTCCAAGTCTGGGCGAGTACCTTGACTTTGTAATTTATGATGATTCTGTACTCTCTTTCAGCAGTGGTGTTATTTCCCTCACTGTTAAGCACTCTGTTGTACAAACATAAACACTCTTCCATGGAAATATTAGCTAGCCAGGAGTCTTCAAAGTTCAGTGCTGTGCTGTAACAGTGTATGGGTGGCATAGATAGGCAGTACTGTATAGTAGTATATAATAGTGTCAAGTGTGGTATGTCCATACAGCTCTTCATACTCTATTATAACACTTGCCTGATCTGATTTTAATGTTTATTTTCTATGTGGTTTTGTGGAATCTGTGATACAATTAATTTCATCCCAACAGTGAGGCTTTGCGTATTAATCCCTTTTGTTTTCAGCATTCAACATTTTCTCATTGACTTTCCTACATCATGAGTGGTTTAATTTTTGTAGTTCTTGCATATATAGCCTCACTATAGTTATGTTCAGTAGTAACATGCTATACTGAATACTGTATTCAATTCAACTTCTTTTTTTACCTCTTCTGGAGTGGGGCACTTTATCTGGTGGTGATGCAATGACAGATAAGCAATAGCAAATAGCTCCTTTGTATAAATGAGATCACTTAGTGTATCTGCATACTCTTGTTTTACTCTCACAAATATTAGAACATCAGTGGGTTTTTTTGTGTGGTTTGTTTTTTCTTTTTGTATTATGTAATGCCATGAAAGCTATAGGATCATGTGAAAGATACTTGGCTGACAAATTCAAGGGAGTATCAGTTGAAGCATAACTAAAATCTTAATCCATTTTTTGGGACAAGGACCAGTTAGTTGAAAAGCATCTTAGTAAAGGAATTATATATTTTTTCACTATTCAAAATACTTCTATAGTTCTTAGCATCTCCATAACTGTCATGAAATGCAAGTATAAAAATTTAGTGTTTTTGTACGGGAATGTTGGTTGTGTACTCTCTGATACGTAAACCTGATCTTCTAAATGCCCCAAATGAAGTGCTGTTAAGATCTCATATGTATATTGGTTGAAATAGTAGTGTACTTCAAATAAGAATGTGCTATTAAATATGAATTTTATTTAGGAAATACCTTGCTGTTATTTTATTGCTCTCCCTTCCTTGTTTTGATGAAATCCTGTTTGATATTATGTCAGGGATATTTCTGCTGGCTTTTACTTCTTCAAGGTTATTAAACCCACAGGGTCTGACTATCTTAGCAGTTTATTCCTCATTTGGCTTGGTCTTTCTGCCTTCTGTTTATAATTCTCTTTCGGAGAAGTATGTGTGCCTTGCACGTCGCCAAATTGTGCTTTATTTCCCTTTTCACTTTGACAATTGTAGTCGTGTTGTGAGCTTGCTAGTTTATTCCCTTTGTAATGATCATGAATAATTGAACATACCCTTTGAGTTTTTCTGCTTTGCCATAACAAAATATGTGAGAAAAATTATTTTGCTGGATTTATTTCTGGTTGACATGGTTAAGTTTCCAGTCAAAAGTGAAGAGCTTTTTTGTGTGCATTCTCCTCTGTTTGCTCACTTACGTACTTGTTTGCCAAAGTGCACAAAAAAACCCCCTCATTTGTTTTTTGTATACCTATGATGTTAAATATCATGAAAAAAATTGCATGTAGGAAATTTGCTACACACTGTTTTCCATAATGTTCATTTTTTCACAAACTTTATTATTAATTATATCGAAGTTTCTGCTAAATAGCAGAAATACATTAGGAAAATGAGTCTGTTAGCAAAGTTGTGTCTGTGGACATGTAGGGGTCACAAATATCCAAATAATCATGCTGATTATTATTGGTTTTAGCAAGTTAAATTCCTTTCATCATAGGAAATTATTTCCTTTCTGTGTTTATAGGTATATTCTGTTGCAGAGATAACAGCAGAAATAACAGGAATGTCAGTCAGCTGGGTGTTGGCTCAGTACAGCTTGGTGAAGTTGAACACCAGAGCTGGCTGGAATAATTGGCACTCCTGTGTCATGTCTGAAGATTCTGAAACTTTTCAGTCATCAATGGAAAAAGATAAAACTCTGTAGTTTCATGAAACAGGATTATGCAAAATACTGGAATCTGAGCCATTTCTTTCTCTCCCCAGTGTCTTTCTCTTGTGTACTTCTGGCTTGAAAAGCTTGAAAAGCTCTTCCACTGTAATTTAATTCTGGTTTTGACTGAAGTTTCAGCACCTATCTATCTGAAGTTTCCAGCACCTACAGAACTGCATATTAAGTGTAAGCTTTTATATTTTTGTAGGAAACCATAACTGATCACCTCAGCTTCAAACGCTGCACAGATTTATGGTCTTCTATCTCTATGGCAAAGTGAGCAAGGTGGAATTAGAGTGATGTCATAGTGATAGGTAAATCTATACATGATTGACAGTTATCAGATTTCTTGTATGTAGTTTTTCCCTCTACAGTTTTATTTAATACTTTTTGTCTCAGAGCTTTTTCTAGCATCGTGCCAAAGACTTTGCAACCATTTTCAGAAACCATGCGTTTTTCTCACATTCCAGACACAAGAAGCCGTACTCCTTGCACACTGCTTCCTTACTGTAACTTCTGGGTAATGCCTTTATGCATGCAATCACATTCTATTCAGGTTATATTTTTTGGATGTATATCTTTACATGACATTTGTCTCACATCTTCAAACAACAGAGAGCGTGACAATAAAAGAGTCGGAGAACCATCTGGTGTACAGCTTAAAAATAGTCTCCATCATTTAGAATTAAAGACCAAACACTGAGAAAAGTAGAAGGGGGGGGATTATGTGAAGACATATCTCCCTTTAGGTGTCACATTTTGGAGTTATGAAGTGACATCAAAGTTTCTTCAAGCTCTTCAGTTTCTTTTGTTCTTGGAAATTTCTTACGTTGCAACTTACTTTCCCCTGGCATTGCCTTTGGAAAACCTTGAACATCTGAGCTGTGTCCTGGGCAACAAAGTTCAGTTAGGAATCTGTTACTAAATAAAAGTCTTGGCCACCCTCCTCCTGTGTCATGTGGCAGGATGTTCACGTCAGGTATCTTTGTTGGATTTCAAGTACAGAATTTCTTCAGAAAGTTGGTAATGTTTTGGGATGGAAGAGGGAAACTTTACTACATTTAGATAGTGTAAAAAAAAAAAAACCCAGCTAAATAAACCAGTTGGATGCTTTGGCTATTCTTTTTTGCTTTCTTCTGATGGTTTCTTTATTGTGTCTTTCAATAGCTAGAAATTATTCTTTATTGGATATAATCATCCAAATGAACAATCGAAAGAAATTTTATGTGTGAGACAGGAGTGTCACAGTTGCCTTTGTAACAAAAGGAATTTTAATCCTCTCATTCCCTGTCCCGGGTAAGTTACATTTAAAAAAAAGCTATCAGAGCTATCACTACAAAATAATCTCATGCCCCTTTAGATGCTGGGAGTTGTGAGCAGTGTATAGCATTGAACAGGACTCCAAGCCACACACAGCATGCCGTGAAGACCTCACCCATAGCAGAGATCCTCCCTGTCTAGTCTTCCAAGTTATCGTAAGATCTTATGAGGGAACAGTCAATCAGAAATGATGTTTTCATGAGAACTTCTTGTTGCACTGTTAGATAAAGGCAAACCATGCAGGTGGTGTAATCGCAGGTACCGAACAGGAGCTGCCTGAAATCTGCTCTGTTGCAGTGAGCCAGCTGAGGTGATCCTGCAGCACAGCATGGGCCTGAAGACCAGGCTGTGTGTGCAGCAGAGCAGGATCAGGTGTACTACGTGTGTGTCACAACTTTACTGCTGTGAGTCATCCTATTGATTTTTGAGGACCTGCAAACCATAAGATTGTGGTCCTAGGTAGGACCTTTCCAAGAAAACAAGGTTCATGTCAGTAGGCTATCGATGTAGACCTTATTGGCCATATCAGTGGATCACACCAGTCACAGGACCACATCAGTGCATTCTCCAAATGCAGTCTGAAGAATGTAAATCAGCTTCTTATAACTAACAACAGAAGTGGGGAAGAGTAGTCTCTAGGATAGAGTGTGGTTTTCTCCAGTGGTAATTTTATAGTGGCCTAGCTAAATATTGAAAATTTCTTTTTCTACTACAAATTATAAATAAAAGAAGCTTGTGCTTTTATTTCCACAGTGCAACCTGGAAAAGTGCAATATTATTTTGGTAATGCTTACATTATTTGAAATTGGTCCTGGACTTAGACTGTTATTCCAAGAAGTACATCAGAAAATACCCTTTTCCTATGATAGGTTGGTGTCATTTTGTCCAAGTTACTTATGCTGCGTATTTTTTAATATATTCTGTAATTCAAATAGTTACGTGTAAGCATAAATAAAAAATAAGTTTCTTCTGGGAAATGCTACTATTCTAAAAGGTCTGGTGTAGAAGCTAGTTTTTCTCTGACATCCCCTGTAGGCAGCATCAACTGTATTTATTGATATGTTCATCTAGCATGTCTAAATCATAACAGAGGCAGGTTATTTTGAAGTATTTTATATCCTCATGAGCAAACAGGCTTTATTGTCAATTTTCTCACCAATGTCAGCATTGTTTTAGCGCTGGAGATCACTTCATTTATTTTTGTACAAGATCTATACATTCTGCCCTCTAGACCTCCAAAATATTATTTGGACAAGATAAAAAACAAACAAATCTGTTGGCTTCAACAAAATATAATTTCTGTATTTGTGCCCCAGGAGGCTGAGGGTTTTACCCTGTTGTTTTCACTTGAACCCTCTTTGTACCATGCAAAAGCAACGCACTCTGTGCAAAGAGGCTTGTTCCAAACACCTGAATGGGAAGCAGATGATGATAAATGGAAGGGCAGGACACGTGTGTGATAAAGCATGTCTTGTCTTCTAACAACAGCTATTTTTAAGGAAAAGTAGAAGGTCTTGTTGGGAAAAGTGGAGAATGCTGATATAATGTGTCTTCTGGTGAATGGAGCGTTTGCTTTTGTTTTCGAACAGACAAGTGAAAGATTAATGAAAGGCTTTTTTTTTTTTTTTTTTTTTTTCTGGGCATACAGGCTCAATCTGAGCTTCTCTGTGATGCATTTTGTAGCTAGGAAAGGTAAAAGCTAGCTTTTCTCTTTAGCTTTTTGTAAGCTAAAAATGCTTGAAGACAAATAAAATGCAAGCCTGTTTATCTGGATCTGCAGCTTTAGTGCTAGAGCTGTGTCTAATATCCTGAATAAAGCTGGCTAGCTTGGAAGTAGACCATGTGTAGACAGTACCTGGTGAGCTGTTTCTGAGCACAGGGAAAAATCTGCTAGGAAGCAGGTTGCTTTGCTTGATGACTATCATGTTTGCTATCACTCCTTGGAAAACTTTTCTTTCTTGAAGTTAAATGTTTTGTCCGCTTGTCTGTTTGGTGATAACTGCTTCACCTTCTTCTGACCGAATAGTCCGGACTCTGCTCTGAAGTATCCAAACCAGTGCCAACCATGAAAGGGACTGATTTTTGTAATGTTTATTCTTACCTTGCCACTGGCCGAGGGTGGGGGAGGGCAGTGTCAGTGTGTGGGTCTCTGTATGTGTGTAGAATGTCTTTGGTTGGAAGAGACCTTCAAGATCATCTAGTCCAACCTTTGACCCAACACTGCAAGCTCACCACTAAACCATGTCCTAAGCACCAGGTCCACACGCCATTTAAATGCCTCCAGGGATGGTGACTCCACCACTGCCCTGAGCAGATCATCCCAATGTTTGATAACCCTTTCAGTGAAGAAATGTTTCCTAATATCCAACCTAAACCACCCCTAAAGACACATCTTTCAGTGGCACAGTTCTAGCCTGATTAGCATATGATAACTGAAGGTTTCTGAGGATCTGTGTACCTCAGACAATTGGAGTTTGGATGTAGGTACATAAACACATGTTGTGTCAGCCATGTGGAAATACTGTGGAAGTGTCACAGGGTAGCTGATTAAGTATGGAGTTGCAGTTCTGAGGAGAAGGCACGCGGGAAGCACAAGGGCCAGAAAGGGGAGTAATGGAGCAGGTATGAGAGACAAAGCAACAGTGAGACTGGTTGGCAAACATGAAGATTAAAAGAAGAAGCTCAGAGGACAAATGGTGCAGAATTCCCAATAGATTCTTGTTTCTGCTAAAGAAGTTTTGGTAACTTCTGTGAAGTGCACTATTAGATTCTGAAGGCTTGTGTTAACTTGCAGCCCCCTACCAAAAGATAATGCATAAGACCTAGAAAGCCCTCTCGCTTGAGCAGCAAACATATACATTGGCTTGCCCTTTACTTCATCTGATGTTGTGCTAGTGTATTACCAATAGATTTTTATGTCTCTCTTCTTGAGTATAAGCTCTTGTATTTGCTAATAAAGTACATAAGCAGATGATCTAAAAAGCGCTATAAATATAGATTGGGCTGTGTGAGTAAAGCCTGAGCATGTGGCTAGGTAAGGAAGAGTTCTTTTAAAGCAGTGCTTGATTTTATTGCAAATACTGAAAAAGGGTAAGAAAAGAAAGGAAAGAGAAGGTGCCAAGAATGGAAGGTTGAGGTGGCCATATTACTTTTAGAAAGTTCTCATGTTAGGCTTTGTCTATAGTTATGTAAGCACAAATATTTCCAGTTGAAATACAGCTTTCAAGCTGGTTATGATGCTTTAAATGAAGTCACTAAGATTCAGATTAAACTGAAAAGTTTTGCCATTTTATCTTCAAGGGGAATCCTTTCTCAGCAAGTGTCTGCAGGTGCTCCAGTAAGTATCTGAGTCATGTTCTGCCAACCATCTTCCTATTTACTCACTTAATGAAGGCAGAGCATGGAAAATAATCTGTGTTCTGCATGGAGCATTGTTTGATGTGTGTTTTATCCACCTTTTTCTCTGTGTAAGAAAAAGGGCTTGGTTTGGAAAGGATACAAAATACTGCTTTGGTAGTTTACCAGGAGGGTATTTTGAGGTTCCAACTTCTATAATGAAAGGGAACCACTCACGGTCCTACCTAAGAGATTGCTTATCACCACTGTGATGAGCCCGTGTAGTTCTGTCATTGTAGGACTGGATAAGAACGTGACACATACCCAGTTTAGAGAGCAAGGTTCGTCCTTGTTAATGTAAATGGCATTCTTCCGCCCCCTAGGCAATAAGCCTTCTAGAACAGGTCAGAAATGAGTGTCAACTTCTAATAGAAGAGGTTCTTTGCAGGAATAGGGACAAGCTTTCTCAGATGTGTTCAAACCTTTTGAATGGCCAATATTAGATAGGTCAGAAGCTGCTGAACTTCTGTTGCAAAAATGGGTAAGATTCGCAGCTAGCTGCAGCTTCGTGGTGTGTGTGTGGGAAATGGAGATAGGTTCTGCTCATGTAGAACTTGTTCTCTGTTGCCTGTTGTCAACAATAAAAGTAGGATGGTGGTTGGCCTGTGGACAAATAATCAGGAATGGAGAATTAATATCAACAGCACCTCTGAAGAGTGTTTTACCTTAATTTTTCAACATGTTTTGTGAAATAAGGACAAACTCGCACACAAACCTAAAAATAAACAAAGCTCTTGCCAAGGAAGACCCTTCCCTCTACCCTTACAAAGCTGTTGTATATTATACTGGATAATGTTTATGCTCACAGAGCGTACAGCCTGTGCACCAGAGAAGTGTCAGTAAATTACAAAATCAATAATCAGTCAACTGCCTGAGAGAGTCCTTTCTCTTTTATTCTGGATGTTAGAAGTGATTTTCATATGGAGCAACTGTGTTTCAGTAATGAAACATTTATGCAGTGCCTCAGACAATAGCTGTAACTGAAAAAAACCTGTAGGCTGCTGGAAAAGATTCTACTGTTTGTGTGGAGAATAAAGGACATAAGTAAAATATTCAGGAAGTGGCAGATATATGTTGTTACTGTGTTTCGTGAATGCACTAAGGTAGATCCCTGGTGAGATGGAAAATGAGATGAAGGGAAATTCCCAGAAGTGATTATGCTGAAACCAGTGCTGCAAGGTCACGCTCAAAAGGACAAGGGGGTAGGTGCTTGAGAAAGTCTCTGCGTATGCACACTTCTATCTTAGCTAAAACAGTGGAGGCCAAATCTCAAGAGCTTTGGCTAACTGAAATAATTTTTTTTTTTTATTCTCTTATGGTAGCCCTAATCATGTGCGAGAGAGGAATTTAGCAAGGGTGAAGCTATTCTTACTTGTTCTGAGGTCCAGGGCTGGGCTCTTGTGCTGCTGTTTGCAATGGTACTTACCTTTCCGCGCAAGTAAGCGTGGCATATTTGAGAGGTGGAAATACATCATCTTCCTTGGTATTAAGTGCTGTGCTTAGCTTGCTGCACCTGGCTTGGCTTTTTCCCTGAAGCTTCTCTGGTTTCTGTGGATTTAAAATTTGGAAAAAATTAAATCCCTTGTATTAAACAGATGGTTTTTACAAGTCCAAAATATTAAAGGCACTCATTCCTCCAGCAGTTTGGCGATTTTATTTTTTTTAAAGACTTGATCTGAACACACAGTCATTATTTGCAGTGCCTATTTGTAATCAGCTTCATATCCATATGCTTGAACCTCCCAAGAAAAAAGCCAGAGCAGTCTGAGTTCTTTCCTCCTTCCTCTAGAACACATTAGTAATAATTTTTTAAACTTTGTTATTAATCTGCTACTTTTAAAGTTTTGCTGTTAAAGGATTATATGCAATGATGCATCAATATTCCACACTTCCCTGTCTTGGCACTCTTAGCATTTCAAAAATTGAGGGGCAGAGCCTGTGCATGGTATGCATACATGAGTGTGACAGTAATTCATTTGGCTCTGAAAATGATACATTATTTTTTCCTTGGAACATACATTTCTAAAGTCTGCATTTCCCTCTTCCACCACATACAGACACGTACTCTCCTGTTATTCCTTTGTGTAACTCACTGCTGTTCTGCTCTCATTCCTTCTGCCTTTGATGAAAATGTAGCACTTGTGGTTAAAAAGGGAACCCTTTCTTGTTTCATTAGGATCTCTTTAGTTTGCCCTGTTAGCTGGTTGAAGGGGATTTTTGTCCTTCAGCTGACTCCATCTTCTTTCCACAAAAGACTTGCATTCCTCTTAGAGGCATTTTTCCTGTCACAGCTGGTTTCTGCAGCTCTTCGCTTCACAACTGGAGTGAGGCACTTGGGCATCCAGAGTGCCATACTGTTCTCACACTTGAGTTAGTTCTTGTTACTGCAGTGGACCAGCAGCCCATCTTAGAGAGTGCTAGCAGTACATTTGCCTTCTTTTGTCCCTCTCTTGCCTTGCTCTCTCCTCTGTTCTGTTCTATCATCTGACTGAATGCACTTCTTCATTATCATGAGTTATATGTGAAGTGAGCTAAATTTTGTTTTGAAGCCAGTACAAAGAAAGAGACCTCAAACTTGTACAAATGAAATTTGTCAGACTTGTATAAGATGGTCCTGAAAAAATTGTTTATGCAGAGAGAAGTGTTGGTTGATATAACTCTTAGAAATGGTCTTTGGTAGTGTTTGTTTCTTTGTTTGTTTGGTTTGATTTGGTTTTTTTTCTTCTCTTTGCTACTAACCCAGAACTGATTTAGGCTGATGACATAAACGTTGTTCCTTGCTGTGTGATTTGACGAATAAACGCGTGACTATTTCCAGTGCTAGACCATGTCAGCCATGACTTTCTGTAGCCACAGCAAGTCTTGAAATGCTCCAAGGATGCAGATTCCCCAACCTGTGTGGTAGACTTAAGTATGTGTACCTATTGCTGAGGAAGCAGCAGAGAATCACTCTGCAGCAAATGACTTTGAATTGTAGGGTTGAAATACCTTAATAAACCTGAGGTTTTGTCCTGTTTTGAATTAGAACAGAACTGATTCTGTTCAGTGATTTTGCTTCTCATCTCAGTCTCTTCTAACTAACTGCACTGTCTGAAGTTAACGATATATTTTTCAGGCAGTGCCTGCTTCTAGCAGTGATAATGCTCGATGTTTAGAGTAACCGCCAAGGATTGGTGTGTAGAACAGCTGTTTTAGTTTTCTAATTTGTAAGTGTCTCTCCCTTATTCCCTCTCTCTTCCCCTTTGGGAAGGGAGGAGAGGTTAACACAGAGCATCTGTTCTGTGTCTAGTGGAAGGCCCTGACCCTAAACCTTGACAGATTTATTGCTGCTCCAGTCACTGCTGCTGTCATCTTTGCAGTGCCACAGCACAGCTTTGGTACACGGCTTTTTCTTGGGAGGAACAAAGTAGGTGATGCATATGCAGTGTGTCATTTCTGTTGGTGTGTAATGGCTTTCTCTTTCAAAAAACATGCAGTTTTGTTTGCAGTTAGTAGGTTGCTGATTGTAATCTTTTTGTTTGATTTTTATCAGTGTTGCTCAGTCACTTATTCTTGAAACAGTGTAATCATCCTTGTGGGTTTGTGCTTCAACCAGTTCATCAGCATCTGTCTTGCAAAACTCATGATTCTGTAGTCACCTACTGAGCTGTGGATAATCCTGGTAGTCAGCGTATTTGGAGGAAAAAAAAAAAAGCACAATATCTTGTTCAAATGAAACAAGGGTACTGGAATCTAGTACCATACATGACTCCTGAATCTCTTTGGAACTGGATATATGCTAAAAGTGTGGTGCAAGGTTTTTGGGAGACAGAAGGTAATTCATGGTGCCACATTCTCCAAGGGCTTGGTAGCCTCACAAAAGTGCACCTACAGGCCCTGAAAGCAGCAGTTGAAGTAAAGGTAGAGCAGCAGCTGATCTCTGAAATGGAATCAAATTATCTTTTTAATTAATAAAAGACTATAAACAGAGACAACTAAGGGCAAATCTGCCCTACAGCAAACTGATTTTTCATACATGCATGTTTGCACTAATGTTTTGTCAGACTAAACAGAATAATTTGGATTTTGACTAACATTTGAATTTTCTGTAGTCATCTGTAGAATATATTTGCAAACAATAATGGAGGAAGGAGCTGGGACCAAAATGAACCAAACATTGCACAGACTTACTGTCATCATCATAAAAAGAAAGTTTACTCCTATCCAGTCATGTCTTTCTGTAATGTAGAATATTTATGGTAGTTCCTTAAATCTGCTTGTTGTAGTTTGAAATGCACAAATTTCAAATTTCACAGTGGGTTTTTAGTTTTTGAACACATTGTCTGCAACTGATTATTTTCCTTCTGTATACTTAAACACATAGTGAAAAACATGTAAAACAAGTATAAAGAAAACTTGCATAAGGCATACATTTAATATCTAATAGAAAAAAATGCAGTCATGATTGAAAGGCTGAGAGCCCTGGGGCTGTTTAGCCTGGAAAAGAGAAGACTGGGAAAGAGATCTTATTAATGTTTACAAATATCTGAAGGGTGGGTGTCAAGTAGAAGGGGCCAGTCTCTTTTCAGTGGTGCCCTGTGATAGGATGAGAGGCAATGGTAGGAAGGTGAAACACAGGAATTTCCACCTTAACATGAGGAACAACTTCTTTACTGTGAGGATGACAAAACTCTGGAACAGGCTGCCCAGAGAGGTTGTGGAGTCTCTCTCTTTGGAGACTTTCAAAACCTTCCTGGACATTTTCCTGTACAATCTGCCCTGGGTGATCCTGATCTGGCAGAGGAGTTGACCTCAGTGCTCTCTAGAGGTCCCTTGTAAACCCTACCATTCTATGATTTTTCACTTAAAAATAAGCTAGTGGTCTGCAGTTTGATGCAGAGTTTTAGAAGTATGGTTTTCTCTCTAGGTGTTTGTATTTTGAGTAGCAACAAAATACTTGGTAATTCCCACACAGTCTAAAAATTACTTAGTACAGTGAGACAAATGATCAGGCCTTAATGTAAAAAGAGCAGTGAACGGTGATCACTATGTCAATTCCTCCTTCACTTTGAGTCTAGGTCATGTAATCACTCTTTGGCTTCATGAGTAAAATACATGTTCTTGTGGTAGGAAAAATCCAGAGCAACTTTCAGTACGTTATGGTTTCTGCAGTCTTTGAAACTGCACAGCTTGATTTCAAGCAAACAAAAAAAACCTCCGTGCTCCCCCTTCATCCCTCCCCAACTGAAGTGCTTTTCTTTAGAAAGTGTTATACAACCCATGGGTTTGTTTTCACAACAATTTTGAGTCACACTATTATGTTTATATAATGTACAGTTTATTCGAATCATCCCTCATCTGAATAATACCCTGTAGTTCACTGTGGATGTGAGTTGGGCTGCCTACAACAATTTTATCTCTGGATTGCTTTTGGTGTCACTTTTTGGGCTGCTTTGTTCTATTCTTTTATTTTTCAAATGTATCTTATTCTGATTTCCTTGTCTTACATTTGTTTCTCTGTTTTCTTTTGTTATAATTCAAGCATTTTGTACTTTTGAAAGCATTGTAATCAATTCAGTATAGCATTAAAATAATTCACTATATAATTAACTTTGGGTCTTTCAATACTTGCTTTTGATATGATGTACAAAGTTATTTCCTTTATGAATTTCAATAAGTTAAAACTCTACAGAGCTTAATGGAACTTCAATAAAATTGTTTTATCACACTAGCAGTATTTTCTACCATCTTCAGTTTTGAAATGGATGACAAATCAGTGAATGTAGCTCTTGCATTTCCTAGATACCTTTGTGGAATGTAGAAGAGAAATACAGGCCTCATCCAGCTGCATTAATAGTTACTGGTTAATGATAGTTCTTTGTATAAACACATGAGCAATATTCTTTTTGGAGTTTTATTCATGATCTTTTAAACTGGAACGTCTGTTTCACATCCTTTAGAAAAAAAGCCATAATGTTGGAATTAGTCACCACTTGTTCAGTGTGTGCTTTTGTTGTTGATTTCTTTCCTTTTTTTAAAACAATTAATTTCCTTCATAAAAAAACCAACCAAGAAAAAAACAAAACAAAACCAAACAAACCCCACAAAAAACCTTCAACCAGACCAAAAGCAAATGAAAAGGAAATGGATTAAGAGAAGGCGTATCTGAAAGAGCGGTGAGATTTCATTTGCTTTTCTGATATATGATATGTAAGGGACCTTTCCTTTCTTTTCATAACCCCATAATAATAGAAATGTGCAGGAATCTTACAAAGCAGTGAAGAAGAGGAATGAAATGGAGGGCTTGAGAATACAGGTTACAAAAAGAAAGGTGACTTTTATGAATTGACTGATTTGTTGGAGATTTTGAGTGACCTTACAAGCTAACATTTTTATAAATACAAAAAAGTATTCCTAGCATCTTGTTTCTTCTTCCTGAGGTGTTTCCTCAGTGTTTTATCACCATTTAATTCATGCATGTTTTTCACATTAAAAACAAAAACCAAAAAAACCCTGCAAGTTCAAAGACAGAGAGAAAACAACAAAGAAAAGCAGCAAAGAACATGGCCGAAGGAGAATGTTTCCATTTCAAAGTACTAGAAAATCCATAATTTCCAAGACAGTGTTTGTGCACCCTTTTTTTTTTTTTTTTGATAAAATGAATTCTTGCATTGTCTGTAAATCCAAGCTGCTTCTACACAGCTACATTTGATTAGACAGTAAGTCCATTCTTTTGGCATAGGAGGAGATTAATTTTTCCTTTGCCAAAGGAGAGATCCTTGCTTTCAGTTTTAATCCTCCATAATCCCCACCCCCTCCACGCAAAAGTGCACAGAATAATTTATGTATTCTTCCAGGCTCAGAAGAGCCGAAAGTGGATTTGGAATTTAATTTAATTTTTTCCTCACAACTTTGTTCTAAAATCATGAATGATAATTGAGCTGTGTGAGCCTACTCAGTACTGCACTATGAGGAAAGGCAGTCTATTCTACAGAAGCTACTGGTTAAAAAAACTGTAGGCTATACAACTTGGACTTAAGATCATGATTTTTGAACATGATTTGCAATACCTGAATTTTGTTCTATGAAACCAACAACTGCACCAGTAATTGAATAGAAGTAAAGTTAGACCAAAAGCATATCTGAGGTACACTGAACTCTTAATGAACACTTGTTCCTCTGGCATATATATCCTTCCGTAGTCAAAGTTAGAAGACAAGTAGCATCTTGTCATCAACCCCATCAGTTTTCTACTTAAAGATTTGATCTTAGATTACTTATTAGGTGTATCTGAAAGAGCCACTTATGTGTAGAAAGCAGAATAGCTCGATAACTATTTTGGAGAAAAGGAGGCTGAGGGGAAACCTTATTGCTCTCTACAACTACCTGAAAGGAGGTTGTAGTGAGGTGGGGATCTATCTCTTCTCCCAGGTAACAAGCAGGGGAATGGCCTTGAGTTGTACCAGGGGAGGCTTAGCTTGGAGAAGAGGAGAGGCTGAGGGGATATCTTAAATATTTAAACTGTGGGTGTCAGGAAGACGTGGCCAGGCTCTTCTCAGTGGTGTCCAGGACTAGGGGCAATGGCCATAAACTGGAAAACAGGAGGTTCAACCTCAACAAGAGGAAATACTTCTTCACTGTGAGGGTAACAACACTGGATCAGGCTGCCCAGAGAGGTGGTGGAATCTGGAGACTTTCAAAAGATGCTTGGACTTGTTTCTTTGTGATCTACTCTGTCATCCTGCTCTGGCAGGGCTGTTGGACTAGATTATTAGAGGTCCCTTCCACCCCATACCATTCTGTGATTCTGTGGATATTATGAAAAATTTCCTCACAGAAAGGGTTGTAAAGCCCTGGAACAGGCTGCCCAGGTGTCGATGCCTCTGGAGGTATTTAAAAGATGTATGGATGTGGTATTTAGGGACATGGTTCACTGGTGACCTGGTAGTAGTGCTGGTTTAATGGTTGAACTTGATGATGGTTTCTTCCAACCAAAACTATTCTATGTCTGTTGTGGAAAAGCACACAATGAAAAACAAAGGAAGGGAATGGTCAGGACAGGCATAAAGATGGAGTGAGTATGCAGGGGAATAAGTAAATATTAAGCAGCGTACGTATGGAAAAAGCGGATGACAAGGCAGTTTGAAATGCACAGTTCAAAAGAACTATTGTAGAAGCTCATGGGCAAGCCTGGAGAGGGTGCAACTGGAAGATGGCCTTTAGCACCAGTATATTGAATGAACTGTAAGAGAAAATATTAAAGCAGAAAGGCAGCATGCAGAGAATTAATAATTTAGTAAGGATGGGATTAGTCTTGAATTGCTTTCTGTCAGGAAGCTGCCCATATAGCTTTGGATGGTTTGCCTGGACTCCCTCAAGTGTGCAATGAAATTCTATGGAACAACTAATCCTATTTATTTTGATCATGTCTCTTAAAGTGAAGCCAGTTGTCTTTTGGAGGTGCTTATTTCTCTCTCTTCAGGGATAAGGATGTCTTGAGTAGTGGCTTCAGATGAAACTCTTACCCTCTAGGCAGCTGGATCTAAGACCTTCTCATCTTAAAGAGGGGTTCAAAACTGGAGGAGTGCCAAAAAAGCACAGGGACAAGGCAGTGTTGGCGGGATTCCTGACTTAGCCAGAAACCTGAATTTAGATGTCCCCAACCCTTGTTTGCCTGCATGTGCAGGTGTCTGACCTGGCCACAGAAAGATGAAGTTAAAACTGTAACCTCAAAGACAGAGCCAATTGTGATATAACCTGGAACATGCTCCTTTCTCAGGAGGCTTCCCTGGATTCTGACAGCATAAAGTATCCTTGCTTCAGTTAGTCTGAAGAGTTGATCTCTGCGTTCAGGAACTGGTCTTTATGCATTTTTTAAGTAGCTAAGATCTCACTGCTATTCCTGACAGTTTTTCCAATGGAAAGATAGAACTGTTTATTGATTTCTTGCAAATCACCTGACTCTAAGATTCTCTTTCAAAGCAAAACCCCAAAGGCCATAGAAATCTTAAGTAATACAGTCTTTTCATGCAACTCAGTGGACTAATTTCTACAAATCATGAAAATGAGACCTAAAACTTAAAGGAGTATACTGTATATTTATTCAAGTTTTCCACATACCGCATTTTCTCTACTGCTATTTAAAGTATTTGTATTTTAGGGAGAATTTAATTCCCTGGGCCCTTTTAAGTCTCTAATTTCTGTCCTGGGCCTTAAAACATTACATTCATCATACTTTTTTTTTTCCCTTCTTCAAATGGCAATTGTTCTTTAATAATTTTAGGGTATTTTTAATGTCACTGTCATGTTGAATAACAGAAGATTAGACTGTGCTGCTGCAAATTGGTATTCCAAATACATTGTTGTATTAATGAGAAAACACTGAGAAACTTCTCAAAAAATCTTGCCTGTTGAAAGGGGGTAAGTTTTTCTTATGTTTTGGGAGGAAAATTCCTAGTGTGGCACTTGTTGGGGTTTTTTTTTGTGCAGAGACGAGAATTGGCCTGTTTATTCTGAGCATTTTATCCTGGACATTTGGGAAGAAAGACTTGTGGGAAGGAACATGACTTGACTAAGCCTCCATTTTCAGTTGTCATGTGGGATAACTGAATGTTAATGCACAACAGAATGATGTTCTCATTCTTTTCTTCAGCTTGCCTTTTTTTTTTTTTTTTTTTTTTTTTTGTTTTTTTTTTTTGGGGTGGGGGTTTTTTTTTTTTTTTTTTTTTTGTTTTTTTTTTTGGTTTTTTTTTTTGGAAGGGTCTGTCCCAGTCCTTTCCCTTTTAATCAGTTCTTAACCCATCACAGGACTTTGTTTTCCCTCGAGGATGTTACGTTCCCTAATGTACAGAAGGGGGCATTTCAAAAATTGTTGTTTGTTCTTGAAGTTAGGAGTTCTGATCTCCAGTTTTATTACCTTCTGTATTATTGGAAAGTTTTATCCCCTGAGCAACTTATACATGCAAATAAATATTATTTAATGAGTAAGCAAATGACAATTTAATCAAGTCTTGTTGAAGTCAGTAGAAATTCTTATGAGCATGGCTTTGCAGATACTAAAGGGTAGGTCATTTTGGGTTTGGGAACCGGGACTAGAAATCAAAAGCAGACATCCACAAAACATGCTTGAGAGTTTGTTCTGGTTCAGTATTAAATGCTTGTCAGTTCAAATGCTATATAACAGTATTGTATGAAAAATGATCATTCAGAGACATTTAAAACACTTGTTCTTTAATGCAAAACAGTCAGCAAATGTAAGAACTTAAGAAAATATTTTATGAGTATTTGGGATTGCACTATCCAATAAATATAAAAATATATTTTAAAAAATATATTAAAGAGATGTGCTCATTTTCAAGAATCTAGAAAATTCAACACTGAGACACAGTGGCTTTCCAAATTCTTCTAAAAGACTGTTTCCAATTAAAAAATGAGTTGATGTTATTCATGCCATTTTTTATAAAAGCCTGGGAGCAAACCACTATGCATATCTTCATTCCTGTATTTTTATAAATGAATACAATTTCTAGTTTATATCATATCTGTGCTTTTAGTATTATCCTAAGTATATTAGGAAGCTAACCTTTGAAGGACACTGAATTTTAAAGCATTCCAAGACTGTTGATCATTGTAACATCAGGAAAAAATTAATGAGATGGAAATCAGTCCTTCTGTATTCCTGAATCAAAGTTCTGTTAAAGTAAATTTTTTCTTCACAGTATCAGGAAGAAAAAAAAGCAGACTCACAGACTCTAAAGGAAATAATTGTGTAGTACATTGAATTTTTTAAACAATAACTACAAAAGGTTTTGCTCCAGGGAAAGCTTGGTCCATTTCGTTGTCAAGAATGAGAAATTAAGTATTTTTTTGGCATAAAGCCCTGAGGCTCCACATATCTTCCCTTGTTTCCTTTATCCAACTGAGTATGTGGACTTGGGCTTTTTCTGTTAACTGTTTGTGCCTTTGCTGCTGAATTTTGATGTTATCTGATAAGGTAATTTTTTTTTTTTTTTTTTTTTTTTTTTTTTTGTGCTGAAATTTACAAGTGGTTTTATATTGATGTTTTTCACTAGATCTTGTATTTTGTGCCCTTTTGAACTCTAAACTTAACTCTAGTTAAACTTAAAGCTTTAAGCACAGCTTTCCATCTCTTTGGAAGTGTACCTGAAAGTCCAAATAAAACCAAAGTAAAACCAACGTGAGTAGCATTATTTACTTTAAAAATGCCATGTCTACTACTACAGAAACAGTATCATAGTCCTCTTGTTTAGCCAGGCTAATTAGCTATACTGCGTTAGATGAAAATTTCCTGCATACAATTCCAGAACACAAATTTGTGTAGACCTGCTTCTGTTTCACAGGTAGGAATAGCTCACCCACTGTGCTACTTTGGCTGTCATGTTGAGATTTTATATTGAGGCAGAGTGTGTTAGTGTATGTGTTCATAGGAGCTAAGGACTTAGGCTAGGAGAGATCTTGTGTCATCTCACCTGGAACACTGGCTGCTTATTAAGCAAGAAAGTCTTCAGCCGATGAGTCCAGTTAAATAAATTATGAATTACTTTATTAATAGCTAAGAGTGAGTCTTAAGTGAGAAAAAGTAATAAAACATCAGCTGTAAGAATTACTTGCTCTTTGGGGCACTTTTAGAAGTTTGTCCAATTGGAATATTTAATCAGAAATTGAAGGTGGCAGTTGCAGATTTGATTAAGGATTTGAATGAATGGGAGATAGTTAGAAACTTGTAAAAAGAAACCTCAGGCCATAGATTGTGGGGTTTTGCTGCAGTGCACGGGTGCTTTCTGCATTTTTAATAGTTTTCTGAAATGAAGCTGTAGTAAGAAATTAGCCAGAGAGTAATACAGAATAAAATAGATCAGTGTAAGAATTATGAATACCAGTGTTTGCTAGGTGTCAATATTGCATAAGTACATGCATTTGTGTATGCAGACATAGGTATTTGCATTACATTATATATAATACTAATCTCAGACCCGTAGATATTGGCTGCCAACAACTGTTTCATAAAACTATTGATTCCAGTTCTATTAAGAGCTTTGGGTGTGTATGAAGTTGCATAGATCCCTTGATTGTATGAGCAGTGAAATACTGAGCAAAATTAGATTTGGGTTTACAGCAGAAGTAGGCTGTGGAGGTGCTACAGAACCTGCCGCTGTCTGGTGAAACACTGCAGATTACAAACAGCAAATCAGATGTGGCAAAAAAATCCTATTATTGCAGTGTTTCACTGCATCTCTTCCTTTTTAGTATTACATTGGTGTTTAAATGTATATATATTTATGTTGTTAAATAATGCAAATGAAAATGAATGTTCTTTGAATCTCATTGGAAATCTGCTTATGACAATGAAAGGAATGCTGTGAACTTCCTCCTTTGCATTTAGAAACACTGAAAATGGAGTCATGTTTATTGAACTGATTCCTATGATGTTACTGGTTCATTGCGAAACACATTCTCGCTCAAGATATTTCCCAGCAAACTCAGTCTTCAGTTAGAATTATATAAGTTCATAACACATTTCTATACAAAAAGAACCCAAACCCACATAATGTGTTAGGTATCTGTTGAACGCTATTTAGTAAAATACCATTAAAATACAGGTTTTGGTGATTTAGACTGGAGAAATGTACATCTTAATATTCAATAGCAAAAAACTTAGTAAGGTCCAAAAAATTATATATATAAATGATCAATGGTTGTAACTATTAGGTTAGAACAGGATAAGTCTCAAGTTATTCTTCTACCTGGTTCCTAGAGATCAGTGTAAGTGGTGGTAGAAATGGAAGCTCACTGCCATTCTCCCAGTTGTGCACATTGTACACTTCCTTTCTTTGGGATCCTTCGTTCAGGCTTTTGTGTTGACACAGTAAAAGGCAAGATGATTATTTATAGGGACTGCATATCCAATTTGGTGTTTAATTTCTATGTTTCTAAAAATATTTTTAATTTTCAGTGGTGATTTAAAATAGTAGGTTAGCTTTCCCAAGATGTCAAGAGTTTGGGAGAAATGACTCCATGCAGAGATTCATGCAGACAGGAGAGCTGGGACTGCCTAGGAAGTAGGTTTTAAAGACACACCTGCAGTTCATCTGTTTAGTGTGCCTCTGCTGTAGACAGGTAGAAGCAAGTTCCATGCCACCAATGGTATAAATACTTTTCAGCTGGCTGGGTGTCTCAACAAGAATTTTTCTGCTAGACATGTCCACATGCATGTAGGACCTTGATTGATGCCTTGGCTACTAGGCTAATTCACTGGGCAGGGTTGTGTGAGCAACTAAGAGGACCTAGCTGGTACCAGTCCTTATTCATATGGACCAGCTTTAGTCATCCTTGCAGTACTTGAGATTATTTTGTATCCAAGGTACATAAAATCCCCAGCACAGCTAAACTGCAGCTATAGAACTTAAAAATTACTGGGTAAAATTGATTTGAGTAAAATTACTTCCCAATACGTCTGTGGAAGACAAGATGTTGGCACCTTGTAAGGTTAGTTTTTTAAATCTATATAACACAGATCAGATTTCAGAATCTTGAGCAGCCTTGTCATTGTCACCCATTGGTTATCGTGTACCCTATATTGATATCTGTGGCTCCATTTATTCTGTACTTAAATATTACTTTATTAGAAAGATGAATCTGTGGTGAAGCATTATCTCATGTGCAGCATAATATACATCTAGCCCTGAATACTGTTGAAGCACTCAGTGAGATCATGGTGAATTTCTACCCTATGGAAATCTGCACTTGATTAAATTAGCATTTTCTTGACAGCTTTATAACTTTCAGTCTGTGACTACTACTTCTGATAAATGTTCTCTTCTTGAGAGAGTGAGAAGTACTTTTAGCAAGCTGTATTGTGGATGCTTCTGTGCCAAGTGCAACACATGGCATGTTCAAACCAGATTTAACCCAGAGTGAAAAGACCTATCGGATTTAACTGAGCCACTGTCGTTGCATTACTTTGGTAATTACATAAGCAGAGGATGGGCTGATTAGGTACAACAGACCTTTCCTTTTCATTTTGGTGTCCAGCATGCAACAATGGCTTGTACAAACACCTTCTGATGACAGTGAGTAAAAGCAGTAACAAACGCTGAACAGCCCCGAACAAATGTTATGTTTGGATCTCAAGGATGTAATGGCTGATAGGTTCTTGGTTATTGTTGGCCTTTTGTTCTACAACTAATAACATCGCAAATAATACTTTTCTGTTGGTGTGCTCAGAACATGAATTTGTTTAGCAAGCTTGCTCTTGATAAGACAATTGTAAATGACTATTAAGCATGATGTTTCAGGACATTGAATTATCATGTGGATGTATGCACCTCTTTTTTATGCCCTGTGATTAAAAGCAAAGTCATGTCATTATTATTGTTGATAGATGATAGCCATCAGGGCTCTGGGTTCACCAGCAGGCTCCTGTAACCCTCAAGTCTCACCGAGACACATTGGTTGTTTATCAGGAATCACCTTGCTCTTGGGGATGGTGCAGCAGGGTGTGGTTGCAGAGGAGGAGGGCTACAGGCTGGCTAGGGCAGCGGGAGCCTGCTGGTGCATGTGGGCCCCAACAATGAGATGGAGCCTTTGGAATTAATCCAGATAACAGAATTCAAGGCAAATGTTTCCCATTGACCTCAGTGGAATAGGAGGGAGGTTTAAGACAGTGACACGTGGCAGTGTGTGCTTACATAGCCCTTTTAAAGAATGCATGACCCCTCTCACTTCCCATCCCTTTGTTAGCACCAATAACCAGTGTTTCTGTAGGAGGAGGAGGCCTCATTCTTTTTTGTTCCTGGAAACAGATGTGCATATTGCCATTCTTTACATTTAGCTTGTACTTAAAGTTCACTTCATTGCTTCATAGTATTTGTTTATTTACATTTGTATGAAGTCCTAGGTCATGCTGTTAACAGTTTCTCAATTTCTCCCCTATGTTTAAAGGAGGCAGTCTCCTCCAAAAGATTGCTCACAATGCTAGAAATTTGATCTGCAAATTAACTGCTGCAGTTAGGATTTTTTTCGATGTTGATGTTTTCTTGTATATAGCTGTCTCATTCTCTGAATTTGTAAAAATGCTAAAAAAGCATATTACAATCTGCTTGGCTATTTTTATGGCCTCTGAAGAACATTCTAAGAGGTGTATTTATATTTTCAAGAAGTAATGGTAAGAATAAACCAATGGAAATTTCATGTTGAGTTAGACCCCCCCCCCCCAAAAAAAAAAAATGTGTCGCTGGATTTCCATTGCTAAAAATTGGCTACTTGTTAGAAGGAATTTGCAGGGAATACAAGAAATTACGTACTGTATTTATAATATCATATGGTTACATTATTAGCTTTTCTAATAAAATGTCGACATTTGGAGAATTAAATAAAAGCATGATAAATCTGTTCTTTATTTCTAATATGAATTCTACAATTATAGATTTATAGCTACTTCCTTCTGCAACTGTATTAATTTCAGTAATTGTAAGTGTAAGAATTCAAGATGTTATAATGACACTTAACTTTTGTTAAGTGTTGCACATTTCCTTTTATCTTTGTAAGTTCATTTGATTTTACTAACTGCATAGCATAGAAGGAAAAGATACCTGATGTTTCACAACGCAAGGTGTGATCTACAATGGTCATCTTGTTTGTAGTTGGAATAAGGAAGGGACAAAATAATACTTGGTAACATTTTTGCATGTGCCCATATAACCAAAGCAATCGTTGTGATTGTTGCTGCATTAAGGTTAAAGGAGGTCACAGGATTTCAGGAGGGGGTTGGTTTTTTTTCCTTCTTAGGAGAGCAATCTAAATGCAAATTCTATACCTGGATAAAATAAAAGCAGCAGGTATAAATGAGACTTGAGGGGAAAAAAAATCAGAGGTGATGACACTTGGTAACTTGGTCTGTTATGCACTTTGAATGCAAAAATTTTTTTTTTTTTCATATTCATATTACACTTAGAAAGTAGTGGAAGAAAATCAGCTTTTATGCATTGGTCATCTAAAATAAAGTAGATATGTGCTGGGTGAATGAATCTGAATGAAAATCAGAGATCTATTGTAATGCCAATAAGTAGTGTTCTGAGTCCATGAATCGAGTGTTTTGTTCATTTCACTCAAGGGAAGATTGCAAAACACAGTTTCAGTGATGAAGTCGTAATAAGGATAATATATAGGATCATGTAATGATAATAGTTAGCCTTCTTTGGTGTGACTGAATGGAGGGAGACTGGTAGATGTCATCTACCTTGACCTTAGCAAGGCTTTTGGCAGTCTCCCATGACATCCTCATGAGCAAGCTCAGGCATTGAGGGATAGAAGAATGGACAGTGGAATGGATTAAGAACTGGCTACACAATAGAGCCCCAAGAGTGGTGATCAATTGTGCAGAGTCCAGATAGAGACCGGTAACTAGTGGAGTCCCCCAAGGGATCAGGGCTGGGTCCAGTCCTGTTCAACATCTTTATCAACGACCTTGATGAAAGGACAGAGTATCTTCTCAGCAGGTTTACTGATGTCACAAAACTGGGAGGATTGGCTGATTCACCTGAAGGCTGTGTGGCCATTCAGCAAGATTTGGACAGAGTGGAGAGCTGGGCAAAGAGGAACCTAATGAGGTTTAACAAGAGCAAGTGCAGAGTCCTGCACCTGGGAAGGAGCAACAAAATGCACCCGTACAGGTTAGGAGGTGATCTGCTAGAGAGCAGCTCTGTGGAGAAGGACCTTGGAGTCCTGATAGACAACAAGTTATCCATGGGACACCAATATGCCCTTGTGGCCAAGAAGGCCAAAGGTATCCTGGGATGCATTAAGAAGAGTGTGTCCGGCAGATGGAGGGAGGTTCTGCTCCCCCTCTGCTCTGGTGAGACCTCACCTGGAGTATTCCATCCAGTTCTGGGCTCCCCAGTTCAAGAGGGACAGAGACCTATTTGAGAGAGTCCAGTGGAGAGTTACAAGGATGATCTTTGGAGGTCCCTTCCAACCCCTGACATTCTGTGATTCTGTGAGAAGTCAAGTCTCAGGGAAATCTTGTCAATGTATATAAAAACCTGAAGGGAGGATGTGAGGAGGACAGAGCCAGACTCTTTTCAGTGATGCACTGTGATAATAACAAAGGCAACGGGTGCAAACTGAAACATGGTAGGTTTGTGCTGAACATCAGGCAACACTTTTTCACTGTGAGGATGGCCAAGCGCTGGCAGAGGAGACTCCAACAGGTTGTTGGAGCCTCCATCCTTAGAGATGTTTCAAAACTATCTGGACATGATTTTGGGCAGCTGGCTCTAGGTGGCCCTGCTTAAGAAAGGCTTTGGAGCAGATGACCTCCAGAGGTCTCTTTCAGCCTCAAGCTTTCTGTGATTTTTGTGAAAATTCATGGAGAATCCATTAGTTGTTTGTTCTTGAGAGACTTGCTGCCTGTTTACAAATTCCTCATCAGTAACCCATATGAATGGTGCTATGGATCAGATGTGCTTTTTGATCTAACTTTTAAGAAAATAAAAATTACAGTTTTTTATGATTTAAAGCTGCGTAGCTCTTGGAAATCATTCTACATGCATAAAGCAATCATATGTCATGATTGCAGATGAAACAAGTGTTTTTAAAGTCACGGGTAGTCAGATGTAGCACACTTAGGCAAGCCCTTTCTCACTTGAAATGACTTGAACATATTTTTCTGTACTTAATTGATACTGGGAGGTTTTATGGGAAATTTAATCAGTCTGGCTTTACCAGTTTTCAAAAAAACCCAGTGGAACAATATTTGTGTCATATTAAACCACTAGGAGTTACCAGAAAGGCTAACTAAAGCAGATTTATTTGCTGTATTAAAGCTATATTACATTTTTATTTCATTCATGTCTGAGTAGTTAAATATATGTATAGAGGGGCATCAAAAAAAACAACATGGGTGTGTGTATATTCAATATTTTTAACTTTTGCAGTGTATCATGAGCCAGAATTAATTTAATGTGTGCATTTTTTGGAAAGAAGGGATCAAGTATGTACACAGAACAAGATCACAGGTAATTAAACAGGTATTGCTTGGCTTGGTTATCCCAGTGTCAGAAATAGCTCTGTATCATCTGATAAAGGATGGAATATGGTTCATTATGTCTGTTTCAAACATTTTAAAATACAAAATTATTTTTTAAATAGGTCGGTAGTATTAATGCTCTTGTTACAGAATGGAAGTACATCCTTTGCAGAACATGACAAGGGGCTAACGTAATTTATGACATGTAAAGTATGACTTCAAATCCTCAGGCTTTTTTGTCTTATTTTACATCAAGAGATGTTTTTATTGACCTAGAGATGGAGCAATAGGAACACCAATCTCTGCATTGTGGACAAGTGGAGAAATGGTGATGGATGGTCTGGAAAGATGCATTTGGCTTTCCAGGGTAAATATACCTATAACTGTCAAATTCCTTTCCTCAAGCTGTAGATGTGTCATTCAGTAAACCATATATTCCCATCAACCGTTGTCACTTTGCAGCAGACTAAAAGCTTGGTGTTTGATGAAGAAAAGTGAGCTTATTCTTAAACATCTTTCCCATCATCAATAACAGAGTTGTAAAAATAATATAAGTAAAAAGCTGCCTGTAGTATAGTTTTATTTCTATGTTAAACCCAAACAAACACAAAAAAAACCAGAACAAAACAACAAACCAAACAAAACCTCAAAAACTGTGTTAGTACAAGAGATCTCTCGTATGAGGGTCAGCATGTGTATGCCTATAAACCCAAAACATCCCTGAACTCTTCACTGCCCAGAGGAATGCAGTTTTTGATGGAAAACATGTTAAGTTTTGCATTAAGAATGTGAAGATGGTGAAGTCAAAAATAAGTCACGGTGACTTACCTGATTATGGGATTTGTCTGGTTTCGGGGTTGGTTTGGTTTTGTTTTCAGAACACATGCTGATACACTGTTTTGATCCCTTTTCTTGGAAACATTATAAGTAAGGTAAGCACTGCATGTAGTAGTCATCATTTTATTGAAGTAAAGTCTGTATGAATAATGTATGGTGACCTGAAAACAGTATTGATATTGATATAATCACCCTAATGTTCTGTATGTTTTTGACATTTTAAGGAATGACATAGCAAATGTTTCTCAAATACTAACATCTGAACTGAGGAGATATGCTGCAGAAAATGTGGAAAATATTTTATTAATCACAGAGTCTCAGGCAGATAGTCTTGAACTTGTTTCTTTATTTAGCTTGAGTGACACTGTTGTATATCATGACTTCAGGTGAGAAGTCCTTTCATGAAATTAGGTAAATTCAACCTGGGTTTAAGCAGGAGAAACTGCACAGATTAGAGCTGGTGTTATGCTCCATTTGTTTGAGGGTTTGATGTCTGTTTGCTGACTTTGTCACAGCAGTAGTTTGAGTCATTTACAGTAGACAGCTGTGCAGATCAGGATCAGATGTCTGCTAAAATAAACATCTGAATTTTAACCGAAATCTGTGCCAGGTTGTTACAGAAAAATGTACACCAACAAATACTGACTTATGAATTTTTAGTGTCTGTTAAGTTGATATTTCTATGAAGTCTTAGAAGCTTGATGTCTGGGGAAAAATATGTTCTCTCCATTTGAAAATGTGGTGGATTGACCCTGGCCAGCAGCTAAGCTCGCCCCTAGTCACTTGCTCACTCACCCACAGCAGGATGGGCAAAGGCAGTAAAAACTTGTGGGTCAGATAAAGACAGTTCAATAAATGAAGGAAAAAACCCAACAAACCAAGTGATGCAAAGTGAGCCATACACCACATCCTGTCAGCAGACCAATGCCCAGCCAGCCCCTTAGCAACAGCAACCTTGGAAAAACTGTCTCCCACCAGTTTTATAGCTAAGCCTGACTTTATGTGGTATGTAACATCTCTTTAGTCAATTTGAGTCATCATCCTTGCTATGTTCTCTCATAACATCTTGCCCAACCCTACCTTACTCCCTGGAGGTGGCAAAGTGGGGAAACTGAGGTGGTCTTGGTGCCTGTGCAAGCACTGTTAAGCAGCAGCTAAAACACTGGTGTGTCATCAACATTTTTTTGATCACAGCTGTAAAACATAGCTCCATGTGGGCTGCAACTAAAGAAAGTTACCTCAATCCCAACCAGACTGAATACAGAAATTGAAATTCCTGGGAAAGCAGTTAAAGCTTTGGCAACAATCAAAAACTGTTATTGGATTTGTGTTCAATTCTGGCATGATTGTTTTACCTATGTTTATGTTTCAGAGGAAGAGTTTTCATTCCACAAATAGTAGTTGTTAACTTTTCTAAGTAAAGGCTGCAGTGTTCAGTTTGCCTGTATTGATAAGCTCACATGATTTTCCATGATGGTTGTTGCCTGGCAGTAATGTATCCTGTAGTCTAACTAAGTCTGGCAATGCAAAATTGGTTTGCAGCATTGCTATCTGTGAGAACTGTTTATTAAGCTGTGGGCTGCTCTTGTCTTCCTTTGCTAGTCATGTATCACTGCTCTGGTTGTTTTTTAGGCATCAAGGTTAAGCAACTAGTTGTTTCTTTGAAGCTGCCAAAGAAAGTCCTTAAGGCCATACAATGAAACACCTGTATTACTGCCAGCTGCTGCACTATTCCACAAATGCTGGAACATCTGGAGTCATTCAACTTCAGAGTTGCATTTCTTTATTTCTTATCTAGACTGGGCATGACTTTTTTGCAAACAGTGCTTATCAATAAGAGCAAGCTTCCTTATCCATGCTATCTGTGTCTGCTGGACAGGCAGGGTCTTAATCAAGCTAATAATTTTTGAACCTCTTTTATTTTGTGAGCTCAATTTTTTTGTTATGCAGGCTGAGGTGATTTGAATTCTTTTTTTCAAGTAATTCTGTCCTTTGTTCCCCATATCATCTATAGTCTGCTCACCATCTGAGGTCAGTGTTTTGCTGTCCCTCTCCTTTTTTTTTTTTTTCTTTTGTTGTTGTTGTTAGTGGGGTTTGGGGGTGAAGAATGGTAGGATTTTGGGCCTGAGTGGGTGATGATGAAATAGTATTTCAGTGGACATCCTCTTGGACTCTTTTCTCAGAGTTTTGTTTCTCCTCTTGTGCAATTGTTTGTGAGAATTATTAGTGTCTGTCTTGGCCAGTGTGTATTGCTGTCTATCTTAAGAAATCTCTGCCCATCAAAGAGGTGGGCAAACAGGAGTATGCCAATTACAGGACATCACCCAAGTAGTAGTTGCTCCCTAACTTAAGGAGGCTTTGATTTGGTTGCTGTTGATGACAGGAAGATAATAGAAGCTCTGTGTTTTTAAGGAGAAAATACTTTCAGGATTTCTAAATCCTAAGTCTGACATTTGTGTTCTATCTCAGTATCTCTTTCTAAATTAGAGTCTGTTTAACTGGAATGTATAAAAGCATTAACATGTCTGTGTTTTGTTGGAACTGCTCTGCTTTTCTGAAGATGAGTAGAAATGCTTAACAGTCCATGTACTGGAACATTTCATCCACTTATACTACATTTTGGACATTTTGCCCCTCATTGTGGTGTGATGTGAATGGATAATCCTAAAAATGATCTCTTTCCCATTCATTTTATTCTTCCTAAAGACTGTTTTGCTTCAGTGTGAAATCTCCTTGATCTCATTTCCATCAGATTATATCCTGTCACTTAGATCAAAAATGACTTCTTTTTGGTGAGATTTTAATAGCATGGTCTGGTTACAAACAGAACATATTTGAAGAAAATATTGTAAGCTGCGTTTTTCATAAGACTTGCACACATCTCCACATCCATTTTCTCACACAACGGTTATAGCATCAGCTTAGCAAGTGATTAGCAGTAGCTTGTATTTTGCTGTATATTTTTCCACTAGGGGAGTGTTGATGGCTGAAAATTATTATATTCTTGTTGGTAAGGAATCTGATGCATGGGTAGTTTTGTCCTATTTTTCCTCTCCTTGATAAAGCTTAATTTCTAGCAGATGCTTTGTGCCTTTAGAGTGATACTCTATAATTTTAATCATGTGGTAGATGCTGTGTGGGGTTTTTGAGTATGGTCAACACAGGTGTTGTAGGATGTACTACTCTCAGTATCTGTTGGCAGTGTTTTACTGCTGGTGGTATTTAGCTTGTCCATGTGGAGTAAACCATTAGGATTTGCAGGGTAAAAAGAGAGCTGTTACAACTGTTGTTCCTGCCTCTGGCATTTTTGTTAATCCGAACTCTGGGTTCCTTTGACTTTCAGTACAAGTTTCTGAAAATGCAAGTTTTCAGCTTTGTTACAGTGTACTGGTTTTTAGTTTCCCAAAATGTATACTGTGTATTGTGCTTAGTTTTGTCTTCATCAAAATGGATACAAACTCTTTGAGAAATAAAGGGAAACAATTTTCAAGATCTATGTTTCGGTTCGGGAGGTGAACCAAAATCCAAATTTTTTTTTTTGCTCTTGATCATATATGTTGTCAAAATAGTAAGAAAAATATACTTTTTCTTCCTTTCCTCTCCACAACCTATAATTTGAGATTTTTATGCTTTCCTAAGACCAGAGGTTTTTCATCACAAAAGTGATAGCTTTGGTGTAAGAGTGGGAATTGACTTCCGTAAAAGGCCACAGGGCTCTGAATTGATATTTTTGGTAATAATGTGAGAACTATGTCCTGAAGGTTATATTCTCCTCATGTTCTGTTCTCTCTAAAAGTGTTCATTTGGTTTGACTCAAATATAGGATGAGGGATTGCGTAATATTTTTTCCTTCCTGTATGAGTCGGAATTCTAAAAACCTCATGGGAAGAATTCAACCTGCTGACATATCTCTTGAAAAGTTGAAGTGTTTTATATAGAAAATGTCAAAAATGAAACATTTGGACTTATTAGAGTGAAATGCCCTCTTTTGAAAATGTTGTTGTAAAATGTGTCAATACTGTCAAATTCATTCTTTCATTAAGGCTAAGCTACTTTGCCAAATTTAACTTGCATGTGATTAATTTTTCTTTGAGACGGAAGATTTGATTAATTTACCATTCCCTAATGTATTCTTTGAGCTTTAGAGGAAGTCTGTAAGGTTTTTCTACTTTTTTTTCCAATAACATAGTATTTATAATTTCATTTGGTGTCTCTTATTTTCACAATTAAGGATTACTGGCAGTTGTAGATTTTGAAGATTTGCCAGGTGATCGGGCCCAGTCAGGACGGGTTCAATAAGGGCAGGCCTTACTTAATGAACCTCATCTTCTATGACAAGGTGATGCCCTGGTGGATGAGGGAAAAGCTGTGGACATTGTTTACCTGGACTTCAGCAAAGCCTTTGATACTGTTCCCCACAACATACCCATGAAAAACTGCTTGCCCTAGGCCAGGCTGGGGCCACTGTTGGATCAAACACTCACTGGATGTCTGGGCCCAGAGGGTGGTGGTGAATGGAGTGGAGTCCTGTTAGCAACTGGATTTAATTACAATTATTATAATTAATTCTAAATAAATATATATAATATAAAAATAATAAAAACATATAATTCATTATCTCAAGTGGTGTTCCCAAAGGCTCAGTGCTGGGGCCACTCTTGTTTAATGTCTGTATCAATGACATTGATGAGTTGACATGAGAGCACCCTTGGTAAATTTGCAGATGACACCAGGTTAGGTGGGAGTATTGATCTGCTTGAGGGTAGGAAGGCTCTTCAAAGGACCTGGACAGGCTGGACCGATGGGCTGAGGCCAGTCACATGGGCTTCAGAATGGCCAAGTGCAGAGTCCTGCACTTGGGCCACAACAACCCCAGGCAATGCTACAGGCTTGGGGAGGAGTGGCTGGAAAGCTGCCCAGCAGAAAGGGCCCTAGGAGTGTTGATCAACAGCTGGCTGAACATGAGCCAAGAAGGCCAATGGCATCTTGGCCTGCATTAGGAATACTATGGCTAGCAGGACTAGAGAGGTGATTGTGTCCCTGTACTCTGCACTGGTGAGGCTGCATCTTGAGTACTGGGTTCATTTTTGGGTGCTGCAGTATAAGAAAGACGTTGAGATGCTGGAACAGGTCCAGAGGCAGCAAAGCTGGTGAAGGGTCTTGAGAATAAGTCTTATGGGGAGTGCCTGAGGGAGCTGGGCTTGTTTAGTGTGAAGGAGGCTGAGATGAGACCTTATGGGTTCTCTTCAGCTACATGAAAAGTTGTGGTGAGGTGGGTGTTGGTTGCTCCTCACAAGTCACAACTGATAGGATGAGAGGAAATGGCACCCAGTTATGCCAGGAGAGGTTTGGGTTGGACATTAGGAAACACTTCTGTATGGTTAAATCACCATTCCTGGATGTATTTAAATGCCATCTATATATGTTGCTCAAGGATTTGGTGTCATAGTGGTCCTGGTAGTGTTAGATAACAGTTGGATTTTTCCAACCATAGTGATTCTGTGTGTGATTTTGAAGACTATATTTATGCATATATAGTTTAGCCTTTATCAATTGCATTGTGACTGAAATTCAATTAAAACATTAACAAATAATGCTAAAAACTATCGGGCTAGAAACAGTCTGGGGAGCATAGGTTGTTTGCACACTTGAAACAATTTCTCATTCTAAAATCTTTGTGCAACCATTTCACAGCTCTCGTGATTTTGTTGGTTTAAAAGTTAAACTTATACCAGAAGCAATTGTTCGTTGAACTGCCATTTTGATGTAAAAAAATAAATGGGAGTTTATGTCAGACAGCATTCTCCAATGAAGCTATTTTTTGGGGGGATTTGTGAAGTGGTTAGGATATATTTGTGATGCTATTGGTGTTGAGGCAAGATGATGAGAAATCCAAGGTCTTCTATAACTGTTGCTATAATAAAGTTCACACTCTGTCCTATTATATGCATGTGGAATTATTCAATTTTCAATTTACTTTGAGCTCATTGTTCAGATGTTTAAAATGTTTTCCTCCAAGTAATTCAACATAACATGTTTTATCTAAAAAACCAAAAAAGCCACAACCTAATTTGCTTTACCAATATCCTGCTATAATCTATCTGTAGCCTCCCTTTTAACATGAAAAATTAAATCTATTAAATAGAACAAAGTATGATGAATAGGATAATATTTGTGCTCTTTTATTACGGGAAGGACATATGTGGCCTCTAATGACCAAAGAAATCATGGGAAGAAAGAAAATTTTCTACTAGAAAAGGTACACATCTGGTCAGAGAAGGTTATCTATGTAAGTAACAGGTGCAGTGTGAAGAGGGGAGCACTGGACTAGTGTAGGTGCAAGGCAAACATCTACTGAAAGAGAATCTACCGTGCACTTGTTCAACAGGTAGACTCACTCAGTGTCCCAGTGACATCTATAATGCTAGAATTATTAAGGTTGGAGAAGACCTCTAAGATCAAGTCCAACCATCAACCCCACATTATCATGGCCACAGAACTTGACAGGTGTCAAATGTTAAATGGACAGTAAGAGTTTCTTTTTCAGGATGCTGCATCAAGTCTAGCAGTGACAATTCTAATTGTGGAGAAGTGTCAGAAATGAATACGTGAATACTAATAATACACTGTAGTGCTACTTGTCTTTGAGAGATCTGAGCACAACTTTGTAAAATTTTAATTGAAGCTACTACAGGCACCTCTCTGAGTAATAAAAATCATTTATGGGCCCTTGGATTATAGGTTTTGTGAGTCATTTTAGGGGAATAAACCATTACCCCCCCCCCCCCCCCCCCCCCTTTCTCTCTTTTCCGCCCCGGGGGGGCGGCAGAGGGCGGGGGAGCGGGTGGTGTTGGGGGTCGCGGGGGGGGACGAAGAGTGGGAGGGGGGGGGGGGGCGGAGCTCCCTCCCTCCTTGTT
>JANHGN010003138.1:0-29049 GCA_024605025.1 Megaceryle maxima
ATTACCCGTTGCACTGGAAGGGCTACCTGAAGACGCCCCAAAAGAAAAAGAAGAGAGGCACCAAAACGGGGAATGCCAGGCATTCCCAAAGCGTCAAACCAGACCAGAGTCTGTCAGAGCCTCTGCACTCTCATCCTTTCCCAAAAGATGTCCATCACTCTGGCAGCAGAAAAAATTGTAAATTGTTGCCTACTCTCTTCTGCATGTGGCAGCTCTATTACACTCAAAACTATTTCTCTAGAAGAGTATCTGCACCATGAGCTCTATTCTCTAAGCATCCTACAAGGCAGGCAAAAAGGATGACCCTAGCTCTGCATGATCCTTGCTAACAGATGGGACAAGTCAATGCACCTACAGAGCACAACTGCCAGGCACCACAGCCTAATTCCTGCACCTTGGTTACCCTCAGCAGAGTAGGGCTGTGATTATTTTGTTTCAAATGGCAACCTGCTGAAACTGCATGTTACGTATTCTGAAAACTATATTAAACCTTTAGCATTTTCCCCTTGAAAAAACAAACAAATGCAAAACTCTAAGATTAATATTTACACATAATTATTTTGGGGCTTCAACAATGGAAGGTAAATGCAGCCACTACTGATTTCTGTTTTATTTTGTTTTCCCCCAGATCACAAAAATTAAGATTTCACTTTCTTCTCTAATAAACAATTCTTCCACACAAATAACACAATGAGGTGTTATTTGACATGAAAAATATTTAGCTGCAATATCATTGACTTTACCACTAGCTGTGAGCAGCACCATTTTAAGAATAATCAATGTTCTGCTGAAACCCCAGGATTTTAATAGAGAATCTTAATTAGGATTACTCTGTGGTAATTCTTATGCCCAGTTTTTGCAAAGCGAGATTTATTCCAGTGATTACCTAATCCCTGAATGCTTTTTGAGATTTGGATTTTTAGCAGAAATTCAACACTTTTTCCTTACAATTAGTAAGACAAAGTATTTTGGTCTGCAGAAGTACCAAGAGCTGTTTTTGAGAGAAGACAAAGCACATTAGGGGTACAAAGGTATTTAAGCTGTGTAAATTGCAAGGACAGAATACATTCAATATATTACAATCTGTCAATTTTTAGATACCAAAGTCAAGTATAATACATACCTCAAGTATTTCTCTAACAAAGCTATGAAAATAACATAATGGTGGTGATGTGCTGTGAACAGGGCTTGCAAGACTGTTGTGGTATATACCTGCAGGGCTGGGAGAGGAGTTTTCTTCATCTTCACTCTTTTTCTCAGTTATATATCCCATAGCAAGAATAAGAAAATGAGATTTGTTTCTCCTAGTCCTTCCATCAGCAAATCTGTTGCAGAGCTGTGCTATTCATGACTGAAGTGAATTCAAAATTCTCCCAGATATATCACTAGTGTGAGAGAAACAAATTTCACCCAGTTTAGCACTTCACTGTCTTAGCCATGCATTTGTAGATACATTTAGTAATAAATTAGCATACAATTTGCACATCAAGTGCAACGGCCCTTTCCAGATCTGTAATTTGTTCCAGCCATGGTGACTGACACATGCGCGGGTATAAACACCTGCACAAACTGGTGAACACATTTGTAGCAGTTCAAATGGGGGAAGGAGAGGGTGGGAATAATTTTTTATTTTATTTTAAATACCAAGTATCAAAATGTAAATCATCACTACAGTAATGTAGAGTGAATCCTGAATTAGGGGCTGCTTCTCTTACTACCTGCCCTTTGCCAGTGTTCTCTGTATCCTGGTATTTGATGCTGCTACTTCTCAGCCTGACCCCTGCAAGTTAATAAGAAAATGTCTCATACCTTCTGATTTCCAAGCTGATTTTGGGCTTTGAGCAAAACTACATTGGGTGTTTCTGGTTTTGGTTGTTTGTTTGCTGTGTTTGTGGTTTTGGGTTTGGTTTGGGGTTTTTTTGTTTTGTTTTTGTGTTTTGTTTTGGTTTGGTTGTTTGTTTTAGGTTTTTTGTTTGTTTTTGTTTGTTTGGGTTTTGGGTTGATTTTTTAATTATTATTATTATTTGTTACCTCCAGAGAAATAAAAGCATTCCAAATTTTGTAGATGAACCTTAAACTGAGTTAAACTGAAACAAGTTAAAGGGAAATATCAGATTGACTCAAATACAATGAAGCTTCACATCCTTTATTTTAAAAGTTGAAAAAAAAAAGTTTCTAAAAAGATAAATACCAAGATTAAAACATGGGAAGATACCTGAAACCAAGCACCTTTCCCAGCTATCACTTAGGATTTTCTCCTAAGGCAAAACCTTGCCCACGGAGTCAAGGCATTAATATTGCAGGAGGCCACACCAAGAACTGCCTTTCAGGATCAATCCCATCTCTCACCTACCTCTCCAGAAGGAAGGATGCTCACCTATATCTGACAGGCAGGATGGCTCTTGTTTTAACACAAAAAGAATGCCGTTTCAAAATAGGTCTTAAAAGCCTAATTATTCTCTCCTAACTTTGGGAGCTTCATGACAATGCAGCCTTGGTTTAGCTACTTGCTGACTGTGAAAATGCTCACACAGATCCGTTTGCTTATATGAGAGGGAGTGATATGTAAACACAGCCCATGAGTCCTTGCTCTTCTCTCCCAGGCAGACCCCCTCTCTCATGGAAGGCATTGAAACGCATCTACAAGTATACATTGCAAAACTGTATCACTCAAGTCTCCTTATGTGCTAGTTTCATTTGAACTTTGACTTATTTCTTTTAGAGGACATAATATGACACATTATTACCCAGATATCAAGTTGGCACCATCCTGCCCCCACAACCACTATACCTATATAAATAAGCTGCAAAGCAGGGGTGGTGAACAAAAATAACCCAACAACTGAGATAATGGCAACCTGTAGAACTCTCCTGCAATGTCATGCTATTCTCACTAGTCTGAAAATTAACATATTAAAAAAAATTTAGATATTCGTAGACTCTTCTGTATGAAATAGGTGACAACTGTTCGCTGTAGAGATATTCTGAAATAATTTTGTCATACCAGAAATGCCCTTGTGCAATTAAAGTTCTGGACAGGAGATCTCAGGCAGTTTGCGCTGACTCCACCACATCTCCCAGGACCAATCACAGTCCCTGTACATCCCACTTTCTCTTCTACAGAACCAATAAGGAAACTGCTTTTTAGCCCAGCCTTTGTGCTATCTCCTTAGACTTCAAGATCTTCAGAACAACTTCCTTATCAAATATTTTCCACTGCTTAGTACAGCAGACTTCAAATTTCTCTTATGACATTAAGAAGCCTCTGTAATACAGATAATAAAACTACTTTCCATGTCATTGCCTACAGCATTAAAAAAGAATTCTGGGATTTGGAAGAATTATTTTCTATTCTACCAGAATCGAATAAGCATGGAGAAGAATAAAAAGGTCTTCAAATTTTCCAAATGCTTGATCATTTCATTTAGAATATCAAGATGGAAAGTTTTCCTCCTACAGGAGGAAAAGAAGTTTTACAAGAAACTCAGATGCAACTTGATACAGGCAACGGTGCTTCTAGAGGTATAAAGTAGACAGAGAAGGTCACTGTGATACAAAGGGCTTGTGCTTCTGGTCTTTAGACCAAAGACGTAGTATCAGGATAGGCCAAAGACATCATTTAGGCCTATCATTAGATAAAATAGTCCTGTAGATGAAATTATTTTGGAACAGGAGACTCGGTGAGTAGGAGACTCTCTCCAGTTCACTTCAAGTTTTATATAGAAATATGAATAGAAATAAAATTTTCAAAAAGAGTCCACAACTTACACACACATCTTTGAACCATCTAGGAGTTGACTCAGAAGTATCAAAAGCCTGATGCTTCAAACAGGTCTGAAGAGCTGGAAGACCAGCAGGTCTCCAAGGTTTACTTCTGGCAACAGACAAGTGACCAGGTAGCCTCACGGTGCCATAATCTGTGTTGTGGCTGCATCTGTGCTTGGTTATCACTAGCAGCCAGGATTTATTATTACCTGGGGACAGTGAAAAGCAAGTCCTCAGACTAGACCCATAAAGAGCCTTAAGAGTGTACTATAAGAAATTTGCTTTGTGTGTTTCAGCCAGCTGTCCCAGCAACTGGACCACCCCGCTGTGCAATTCAATTCACCTGCTCATAACTGCCAACTTGCACAGAGACTCCCTACTCAGAGAGGAGAGATGAGCAAGATGCTATGGGAAGTATTGATAACATGCTCCAAATATGTTGCATATCACAATTTCCAGACACCTGCCCTCCAGAGTGAAATTTATAGACATGGATTAAGTCTTTAAGTGTCCTATATAATACCTGGAGTTTTTAGGAACTCAAGACAGTTTCAGGGGTAGTTTTGAGTGCAATCATACACATTAAATACCAAAATACTCCAGGAAAATGGGCACATAAATCTTTCTCTATTCAGGAATCAAAGTCCTAAGTACCCTATCGGCATTAAATCCTAAGATACATAGTTCAAGGATAGAGCAGGGACTGCTAGGGCAGGCCCTTTAGTTCCTTTCTCTGAAGGGATTCACACTAACTCTCATGAGAATTCATTCTGGGTTTTTTTCAAAGCAGAAACTATATTGGTCAAGGCATTGTCAAACTTGCAATTATGACTGAATTAAGCTAGAAAGAGTGGGCTCTTTGTAGATCTCATGGGCTAGATACTTTCAAAACTTAAAAAAAAATATTAACAGACTTCATAAAAAGTGCCTTCAGGACAGAAATCAGGACTTGCAAACAAGTTTCTTATCTGGTAGACTACACAGTCACTATTGTTCTTATGCTTTAAAAAGAGTAGCTGAGCCAGAGATGGAGAACTAAAACACCTTCACGAACATACATAGGTAACACTGGTCCTACTTCCTAGAAAAGGTGAGGTGTAGAATATAATTCCTTTCCCCATGCCTCCCAGCACACACAGAGCAGAAGGATTCCAACATTTATTCCCTATATGCTAAATTGTTGGAACCACTGGAGAGATGTATAAAAATGTAGCAGTTAGGTTTTCTCTGGTTTGGAAAGAAAGAAGCAACTAGAGAAGGTCTGATGGACTGAGCCCACAAGAAGACATGGCAGAAAAGCTGGCTTAGTTTGTATTTCCCATTTGGATTTAATAATGAATCGGGCACTGAACTACTTCATTCTGCCAAGACAGTTGTCACATTTGATATGTACCAAAGCAAAAGGATATATTTAGAGAGTTGGACAGAAGCATAAGGATTACTTTTTCTGAACTTGTATTTAAATATCTAGATTTGCATGTGAAGAAAAAAAACACAAAAAAAACCCCACAAACAAACAAAAACACCAAAAAACCACCAACAAAACAACAACAAAAGGAAACAACAGCAACAAAAAACAATATCAACAACAAAAAACAGAATCACAGAATCTCTATGGTTGGAAAAGACCTATAGGATCATCAAGTACAACCCTTATCAGCTATACCAGTGCCACTACTACACCATATCCTTAAGCATCGTATCTAGATGGCTTTTAAATATATCCAGGGATGGTGATTCAACCACTTCCCTGGGCAGCTTGTTCCAGGCTTTGCTAACCTTTTTGGTATAGAAGTTTTTCCAGCTGCCCAACCTAGACCTCCCCTGGTGCAATTTGAAGTCATTTCCTCTTGTCCTATCAGTTGTGACTTGTGAGAAGAGGCCAACACCTACCTCTCTACAACCCCATTCAGGTAGTTGTAGAGAGCAAGAAGGTCTCCCCTGAGCCTCATTTTCTTAAGATTAAACAAGCCCAGATTCCTCAGCCGCTCCTCATAAGACTTATTCTCAAAGCTGCTTCACCAGCTTCATTGTATTTCTTTGGACCCCCTCAAGCACCTCAATGTCTTTCTTATACTACAGTGCCCAAAACTGAACCCAGTACTCAAGGTGTGGCCTCACCAGTGCAGAGTACAGGGGGACACTCACTTCTCTAGTCCTGCTGACCACACTGTTCCTGATACAAGCCAGGATGCCATTGGCCTTCTTGGCCACCTGGGCACACTGCTAGTTCATGTTCAGACAGCTGTAGATCAACCACCCCAGGTCCCTTTCTGCTGAGCAGCATTCCAGCCACTCTTCCCCAAGCTTGTAGCATTGCTCAAGCTGAGGGCAGACAGTTTTTTCATGAGGACACTATCGGGAACAGTATCAAAAGCTTTGCTGAAGTGCAGGTAAAAAATGTCCATTGCCTTTCCCTCATCCACCAAGGGGGTCACATAGTCATAGAAGATGAGGTTCATTAAGCAGGACCTGCCCTTCATTAACCTGTGCTGACTGGGTCTGATCTCCTGGTTGTCCTATAAATGGCATATTATGGCACTGAAGATAATTTGTTCCATGACCTTCCCTGGCACCAAGGTCACTGACAGGTCTGTAGTTCCCCAGATCCTCCTTCCAGCTCTTCTGGCAGATGGGCGTCACATTTGCTAATCTCTAGTCTGTTGGGACCTCCCCCATTAGCCAGGACTGCTGATAAATCATGAGGAGTAGCTTGGTAAGCACATCTGCCAGCTCCTTCAGCACACTCGGGTGTGACCCATGTGGCCCCATAAACTGTATGTCTGGGTGGTGCCAGAATTTTCAGATTAAACACACACACAAAAATAATTGTCCCAAACTTGAGACAATAAGAATATTCTTGGGACAACAGAATTATCTCAAACTTTAAGCCATTTCTGAAACAACAATACTCTGTGTTCCAGTACCCAGCTAAAAATTAATTAATTTATCTGCCTTAATAAAACCACAATGATACTTCCTGACCTCAGTTAATCTACAATAAAGGCTAAGTGATTGCAAAGTATTCTGATGTTGTTTGCTACAAGAGGTATGGCCTTGGCCCTGAAAAACTCCAAGAACACAAGTAACTGTTGTAAAAACAAAAGTGAGGCTTCAGAAGCTTCACAATGACTATGAAATTAAGCATAGGACTGTCTGACCACTTCTGCATGACACTCCATTTCCTTTAAACAAGATAAAAAGTTGCCAGTGCGGAGATAAGTGTCAATAATCACTAATATGTTTATAGACATTGGTATCAAGATGCTGATAACAGCTTATATAATATTAAAGAATAATATTACATTTATCAGCAAGATTTCCTGATTAATAGCAACTAATACTTCAGCATCACTTCTACTACTGCAACCTTCAACTTTCTGCATTATATTCAGATTGGTACTTCACGCATAATTGCATAGGAACCTCCTATAAAAGCTATTTCACTGAAGCATTCTACAATGTTGTGCTTGAAAGCAACTATTTCACCATCATATTTTTCCATACACACCTTTTTGTTTTGTATTTTTTTAAAAGAGAAAGAATCGACCACTTCAGATACAATGCCCTTGAGTTCTGTCTCACACGTTTTCATGGAAGTAAAAGCATGTACTAAAATGTAGGCATGTCCTGGAGTGTTTTACTAAATATGATCAGTATCAGAAACCAATGATGTGTTAAAACACTAACAGAATATTCTGACATCTTAGAAAACCTTGTTCCAATCTCACTCATTAATCACTACTTTGTGGGTGTTTCCACTTGAATGGACAGGTCTTTTGTTGCTGGTATGTAGCAAGTGCTTCTAACTTTGTGAATCTCATCACAAATAACATACTTCAAAGTGTTGTGAAATTCTTATTCCTTGAGGAATCTTGTGATAATTTACCTTTTAATAATCTTTAACATCAATCCTGATCTACTGTATACAAGACAGAAACTGATGGAGTCCTTGAAGACTGAAGGGATACATTTTAAAACAAGCTAATTTCATTGCTATAAATAATGTACATTTTCAAAATGCTTATTTATTTAATTATTTTTAAGAGCAAGACATCCTTGCTGACAATTTGGATGTAATTAATTTTTTTATCTTGTGGCTTTCACTTTTGTGACTTTTTCAATTTTTTTCACAGAATGTTTGTGAACAAACAAAGATATTCACGGTGTATGTGGTAAAACACAAGTAAGCAGAAACTTTTTCATTCACAGAAACATTGTCCTGAAGGTTTGAGAACTTTATTAGATACTCTATAGATGTATATATGCAGTTTTGCCTGTTCTTACCCACTGAACTGAATGTTTATTTTAATAGCCTGATTTTTCTATAGAACAACTGTAAAGTTTTGAAAAGAAATTTCTCTGCTCTAGTCAATTATGCAAATATGAGCATGGACTGCACCCATTTTCAGCCATGGGAACTTTAAATATAATCAGAAGTATGATTGCTTTATCTTATTGGGGGTTTTTCCTTGACACTTTCATCATCCCAGGTTCCAGGAGAGCACAACTCTGATATAAACTTTACAAATAAATAAAATGAAATAGAACAAATGTCTCCTTGAGCAATTAAGTTAATATGCAGCCTTATTTACTACAGATTTGTATCTTATACTGGATAGGATCACTAACTGAAACCTCTTCTATGAAGAATTTGTAAAGGCTTACTCTCCTATCATCCACACTTCCTGGCTCTAACAGCATTTGAGAGGAGATATGGCTTCTTTCCCACTGCAGTACCACTGGAGGACACCTCTAAGATGTTCACCTCTACCTAGATTTTTGTAAAACTTTAGGAACAGGTTACATTTGGGATCCTTCCCCACCAAAATGAGCCAAAGCAGGGGAGGTAGGCAAACAGATTCATACAGACCCACTTCCCTTAAGAAACTTTCAAAAAAGGTCCAGGCAAACCTGTTGAAAAGGATAACTATCCCAAAAGGATTAAGAAGTGAGCTAAAAGCCTCAGTTGCTCAAAGACCTTGTGCCAATGTTATGGCTTTATATCACGTGTTCCCATTTCAGTCACCATGTTCGCATCTTCTACAAGATTTCCTCCCTCCCCTCCCTGCTGTGTGAAAGACCCTCAAGTAACAAAAGAGGGAACCAGCACCCTGCTGAAACCAGTGCTGCATGGGCCAAGGCCAGAAAGATTATTTGGTCTTTCCAGTCGGCAGTGTCATTTCTATCAGTGTCACATAAAACACATCCACGCTTCTACATTGTCTGATAAAGTACATTGTGCCCAGGCATTGGTATTGTCTCCTTCCTCTCTTTTTATTTGAAGTTGTGAGAAAGAAAAGGGACTTTGCTTGCAAGAGAACACTTTCAAGGCTTACAAGGAACTGTTTCCAGTATGATCCTATATTACACTCGCACACTGAGCAAATGCTGAACATACGAAGAGCCAAACAGAAGGAATCCCTGCTCTGAGAGCATTTCCCCTCTGCTCCCTCCCACCCCGCCGTGTTCTCACAGTTTACAGTAAAATAACAGATTAACTAGTTGAGCAATTTACCAAAGGTTGCTCAAATTATGTCATAAATTTATCTGTCCAGGTCCAACGACAGTTTATGACACCTGACAGCCAGAGCCCATTCCTGGTGCTAAAACGCCAGCAACAACAGAGATCTCATCATTTGGCAACAAGTGAGATTCCCACCACTCTCGCCACACACCATTCTAGAACTAATCGTCGCCCAGCGCTCGACCCCTTCCCCGACGAGCAGGGGGGTCCAGGAGCACCCGCCGACCTCCCCGCACAGCCGCTGACGGCCCCCGCCCGCCGCCCCGGGCCGCACGTGTCCCGCCGCACCCAGGCTCCCACCTGAAGAATAGTTTGGAGAAGATGTTCGCCTTCTCCAGGGGGGACCTCTGCATGGTGCCAGGAGGTGCGGTGCGGTGCGGTGCGGTGCGCGGGGAACCGGAGGCAGCCGCTAATCGCTGACGCCTCGCTCGCTTTGCTCCGCTCCGCTCCTGCGGCTCTCCCACCTTATCCGCTCGGCCGGCTCTGATGTCACCGCCTGCCTCCTGCCCCTGCTCCTCTCCCCGCCTCTGCTTTGCCCAGGTTCAAAAGCGGGAGGGCTGGGGCCCCGGCCCGCGCGCTGCCTGCGCCGCCGCCTCCCTCCCCCGCCTCCCCACCGCGCCCGGCACCGCGCATCGGGCGCGCCCCGCGGCCCCCCCCAGCCACCGCCCTCTCCCCCCCCCCGACTCCCCGCCGGCCTTGGGCCAGCCCGTTAACTCCACCTGCCGACTCCGCTTCGCTAGTCACCCCACGCCGGGTCCCCAAACTCCTCCCGGCGCTAAGCCCCTCGCCCGACGAGGGGCCGCGGGGGAGAAACTACCGCTCCAGACGTGCCTTCTGCCCTCGCTCCAGGGCAGCGGGGACAGCGCAGCGAGGAAAACCCCCGCCGCGGCGCACCGAGACCCTCTCGCCCCCGGCTCCACACCGCAGAGACTGCCCCAGCACATCGGCCGCCTACTCGCACACCCCCCGAGACCAGAGGGAACCGCAGGATGCAGAGGGGTTTGTCTCTGGTGGGTTCCTGGGGCCCGAGACAGAAGGCCCCGTACACGCAGCCCCGGCTGCCCCTGCACCTGTGCGCGGTCCCGCGAGAGAGTGGGGCAGGTGGCGGACGGTGAGCCGAGGAGAGCATCAATGTGGCTGGCAAGTGCGATCATACCCACTTTAAAATACACTTACTTCAGTTTTTCAAGTTTTCTGGCAGGCACAGCTACCTGAACCGAGAGGAGGAGGTATATCCTTAAGAAGTTTAGTCCAAACACCCAGATTAAAGGCTAAAGCTGTTTCTGAAGCGTTATACACGTGCTGTACAAACAAAACCACTGCTTTCAGAGTGTGCAATAGAAAACATGATTAAAAGTAAACAAGATGACAAGAAGCAGGAAGAAGAACTGGTGGTTTAATTCTGTATAAGACTTAATTTTATTTAATGCTTTATTGTGCTATTTACACAGTTTCCTTTCACTTCTATAATTTAAGAAACTATGGATGGAAAAGCTCACACTTTCTTAAGCATGCCGCCGTTTCCCTCCAAACTGGCTCTGTAAAGAAGCAGACGTGTTTCTTCTCTCTGGACTTACAGATTGCACTACAATTTAAGCAGCTGTTACTCTTTGCAAACTTTGCAGACATTTTTTTATTTCACCGCTTCTCGCTACACCCCACTGTGTTCTCACAAAGAATTTCTCTTTGCCTTGGCAATTTTCCCTCGCAGACTGCGGATAGCGAAGAAGTGCCCTCTTACCCTGTCACTGCACCGGGCTCCTTTGTGTCTCAGACCTCCCTTGGATCCTTCCCGATTCTGCTTTATTAATGACAAAACCAGTAAGAAGCACGGGGCAGGCAGGACTCCAGGAAATTGTCCGCACTCTATCATGTCCTCAGACAATACGTAGAGGCAGGGCTAAATCCGCCCGGCTTCCAGAACAGTAGCGCGGAGCCCTTCGGCGTCCTGCCACCTAGTGGAGCCGGGTCCGGAGCCGGGTCCGGGTCCGGGCCCGGGCCCGCACCGCATCGCGGCCCGCACCGGGAGAAGGCGGCACCGGCTTTGCAGTGTCTTTGGTGCCGGGCGCCGGGACGCACCTCCCGCTGCTCCCTGACGCTGCAGTAACAGCTGGCTACAGGTCCTCCAGCCCCTCGGTGGTCGGGATGCTCAAGGAAGAACTCAGGTCAGGATTCAGATCCCTCTGCTACCAGATGTGGGGCAAGGCTGCGATTCCACAGCAACACCATACACCTCTGAAAGAAGTTCTTTGGGTAGGCCCTGGCACACAGATCACCTCAGTCTCCAACATTCTTTCACTTGGTTAGAAAATGGTGAAATGCTAAGTTAAAGACAGACTGGAAATTGAGTCTTCGAAGCAATACCCCCAGCGCAATACCCAGAGGCTCTTTCCCTTTCTAGCCTGGGGATCTCCAGTGCAGCTGAATAAAGCAGAAACTGAGCACGGATTAGCCTTTTTTTTGTAATTTATATTAGAAAGTGAGGTATGTTAGTCATTTAAAACCTTTCATGGATCAGATCCAAACTGCTTAAAATGTCAATGGCTAATGGAGTGCTTTTCATAACAGAATCTCCCTGCTGCCATTAGTGACTTTTGTAGCAAATTTGTGACTAACAAAACCATCTCATCAGTCATTGTTATTATGTAATTGTTTACATTAAAAATTTCACCACCTTTTACACCGCTAGCTCTCTAGAATCCTACTTTTGAACATTCCTTCTCTAAACTTAAAATACTTTTTTGCCTTCTTCCTTAAGGACCAGCTATGGCTATGTTCAACACCACCAGAACACAGGGAATGATTTATTTCCATGGCCCACAATCCAACAGTTTTGTAAATAACTCAGCTACTTTCACACACCCTGCAGTCACAAACTCCTAACCAGTTACGTTTTACAGAATTATTTCTTGTCATTTTTCTCTTGACAGTTTCCACAAAGTTTCCACTGGTACATTTCCTTGCCTTTTGCTTGTTTTTTTAACTGAACATCGTGGAGTTTTAGAGCAACTGTTATTCCTCATCTTTTCAGGGATCTTGAACATACACAGTTGACATGAATGTGAAATTCATCATTAGCTTCCCTGTGAGCAGGAATAAACCATAATATTTCCATTCTCTCTAAGGACTGAAATATCTCTAATTTTAGTATTATCTGTGAATTTTATTTACACAATCTTCTATTTCTACAAAAATGCAACCTGATAGCATAACAACTACTTTATCCTTTAGTTGCACCCACATCCACCGCATATCTGACTTTAGTCTGCGGCTCTGTAGAAAGGCTGCTGCCAGAGCCTGGTGGCAAGGGAGCAGTAGGACAAGCAAAGGCTGGCTCCTCGCGCCATCGCTGCAGTAACTCTGCCCGCTGCACTTGTGTGTGGGTACCTCAACCAGGAGGGAGCCAGAGTGCCATGGTCGGTCTGAAGTTGCACACGTAGGATCAGAGTGGCTGGTAGATGCTTTCATGTTCACAGCAACTTAAAGTGATTTATACCCTGGGGCCTCCCTCTTGCTCTTGGGTACACCTTCAGGTGCCCCTCCAGGACCACCAGGCTGCATGTAAAGCTGCTCAAGGCTTCTGGTCCAGATGAAAACCCCACCAGAGTGATATTATTTTCAGTGGAATCTGAAGTCACACTCCCAAGGTGACTAAGGGTATGAACTCTGTGCCAAGGCAGGAGAAAAGCAGGGTAGGGGGAAAGACTGACTAGCTGTCACAGAGTCACCAATGGAATGCTGCATCCCCTTTCTTAGGTACAGCAATACACTATGGGTCTGGAGCTTTCTGGGGTTTTATCCATCCGCTGATTTTCAAGAAGGGTAGAAGAAATTAACTGTATTTGAATCTGTGATTAGCTAAGGTCAATGGACAAGGGGGTAGAAATTAATTGTAGAAAGAGAGAGCATAAGCATATTAAATAGCATCTCTTTAGCAAATGAAGCTAAGGAGCTGCCAAAATTAACATTTTAAGTCACTGATTTTTGTTGTTTCTTAAAATAAAGACGTGTTTTGTTCAGTCTTGTAATTTTGATTTTCTGAAAGCTTCATTCTTTAAAATATCCCTGACAAAAAAAAGTAAAATAAAAAAAAAAAAAAGTCCTTTGCTGCAGGGACAGGGAGAGAGAGAACAAGTATCAAGGTGAAGTTCATTTTTTTGTTCAGTAGTTGAAAACCAGATCTATCAATCAAATTTCTAACTGAACCCTCATTTTTTCCCCAATCTTTTAATTAAATGGAAACTATCTTGCTTGCCCTGTTTCATTAAATCCAAAAGCAGTCTGCTCTACTCTCCAGATTTTATTTTTTTTTTTAATAAAAGCAAAGAACTTGATCTTCAATTGGACAATGGTCTTCCTCTAAAGTTTCCCTGTGCCCAGCCAGACTCCAGCACACCTGGGTTCACTTCTTCATTCCGAGTGATTTAAATCTCAGTGAAGGCCTTGCTTCCAGTCCTCTTAGATGAACGCCCTTAAGATAAGGGCCAGCTATAGATCCTCAATAGCTTCTGTAAGATGGTGTAATTTCACCTAGCTTCCAACTAACTATTCTTTGGAGCAAGGAAAGCAGTCTGACCACCATTCCATAGGGTAGGGCTTTACTTCACCCTACAGTTTTCATTTTTAAAAAATTATTATTCTGTCTCAGAGCCGCTCACACAAGAAGAGAGAAACAACCTTGGAAAAGGGTTCAAAAAAAGGGTTCAAAAGCAGTAATAATGAAAAAAATTTTGTCAACTAGAATTATAGGTATAATTTAATATTCAACAAAAACATTCACCTAATGGCATACAAGTACCTATTTTTTAGTTGTTAAACTACTCTCTACTTGTGGATAAATTAGCCATGTCTTGCTTTTCAGTTACTCGTCAGCTTTGGCTTATGAATTCTGACTACTATGGATTCCAAAGAGCTTCTCTATTCTAAAGAAATACAATGAAAACTGAATCATAACCAAGACAAAAGCTACAGCAGCATTTGTTTAGAAAAAAGTAAACTATTCACAGATATATACCAGGCAAATAGATTTCAAGTCCCCATTCTTAATACTTTTAGACTACAGATGGACAGCATATTTCATTTTTAGATGCAGAAGATGTCAGCCTGACAGCTCCTGGATCCATTTACATGAACAAAAACTGTATTTCAATGCTTTGTCTTAATACTGCTAAAATTGCTTCAACCAAGGCTTTCAACACTTGCACACCAGAAACTTTTGTCAAGCAGAGACACATACACTTCCCCCACACTGCAGGTCAATGACACGTCAATTCAACACATGGCCTGAAAACAGTTTAACATTCCAGGGAAACTAAGCAGTTCTTGTACTAAGCACGTATTCCTGTGATACAAGGTATGGAGCCAAGAGGTGAAGTACTGTGAAACTACCAGACCTTTTATTCTGGACAGGCAAAACAGGGAGAAGGCAACATTTTTATAAGGTCTTGCACAGAAATCAGGAAAGGGAAAATGGCAATGAATACACCACCAGCCTGGTGTAAGAACAGAAGAATAGCTGGGTGTTGGTGCTTACCCTAACAAATACTGAATTTGCAGAGGTTGATCCTACAGATACTCCAGATTCTTCAAAGCATTTCAAATTGCATATAACTTTCAGCAAAAATTATAACATCACACTAGAAGGAACCATCAGATGTGTTCATATGCTGCCATTTGGTCTATGAAGTTAATAACTGCAAGAATACTTTTTCTAAGCCTTTTGAAATTGTTGATGCACAATAAGGGAATTGAAAATCTATTATTTAATTCAGAAGCACAGGATTCTGTGACAACCCATTTCTATCTATACAGAAGGATAAACTAGTGCATCAAAATGAGTAAAAAATTTTAGAGATCTCCTGAAGTGTTGTCTGCTTTGCTGCATGATTTATCAGAGTACTCACTAAGGACTTGCTGACTGAGCTTGTGTCAAATAAAGTCCTGACGGAACTAGAATCTGTGAAGAGGAAGTTTGGACTGTGGCCTTGATTATATAAGAAAGTCATACTCCTCATTTTTAAGCAAGATTTCTAAAAGATTTTTTTACATGGTCAAAGCCCTGCTGGTAGTAACTCTCATATTACCAAGAACTGTGGAGGCTTATGTTGGTTTGGACACAGCTTAACCAGAAATAAGACTTGTCCTGGCAAATAGGGCACCTGGATTTAGAAAACAAAACAAAACAGAAACCACAACCAAACAAAAAACAACCAAAACCAAACCCACAAATGCAAACAAGCAAACAAACAAAAAACAACCAACCAAACAAAAAATTAAGAAGAAACTCAACAAATATTGAAGTTAATAAAATAAACAACTTTGAATCAAGACGATGCAGCAATATAACAGAACAGTTATCAGGTGTAAGGGCACACTCTTGCCTTTTACACTTGATTAAACATACTTGTTTCTTTGGAAGCTGCAGTAGAAAATAAACTGGAGAAGGTTTTCTGTAGACTTCAGAGTCATTGCTTTTAGTCTAGAATAAATGTGAGAGAAATTAAGAGCCTGAGAATCCAAGTCTGATAAGCTTGCAAGGTTTGTGTTTCCAAAGATAGCTTTAACTTCTTCCTCTTCATACTGTCATGTAATAATGCTAGAACAATGATATTATTGACGTTAAAAGGGCAAAAATCCAAGACTGATACCTTCTATGACTCAATAAAAGGCACATGCCGACAACCTTAAACAGTTGTGCAACAAAGATTATTGAACTACCTAGAGCATAACAAAAAGTGCTCAATTATTTACAACCATTTAAAAAAGAAAGAGCCTGAGTTCCTGACAGAACACTGTGATTGTCATCTTTACTGAAATCTTACCACAAAGATCATGCAGTATAAACTCTGCCATGTGAATCCATGCAGTGCAATGAATCCTGAACCCATGGCTTTCTGAAAGTGTGCTTAGTATGGTGCATACTATTCTTGCTTAAAGGAACTCCGTATGGGTCTAAATATTTTCTGATCTTAATGGAGAAAGTTTGAAGCAAACACCACCATTACTAAGTCGCAGAAGAATTGTAACACTTGGATCATTTTTTCTAGTCTTTAAATAGCCTAAATTACCTCTACAGTTGCCTCTTCAGTAAAGAAATTGCCTCAATCTTCAGAATAAATATATAATAAGAAATAAAGGAGGGATAACGACCCTCCTAAAGATACTCAAGGGCTACAAGCTTACTGTCTAGGTACAGGGGCACACAGTGCTCCACATGAAGACAAAGGGGCAGGAGGCATTACAATCCCCTGTTCTCCATGTAGTTTTCTCAGCATTCTCAGCCCCACATCCATTCCATTTCCAGAGTACATGCTGACATTCAGGTTAGTAGGTTAAAGCCTCATATTTAAACAAGCTTCAGAAAACCTATGTTTTCAAGTACAAAAGAACAAGTATTGGGTTCACTGACTGACATTTTCACAAAGGATTTTCTCCCAGCCAAAATGAAAAGTGATGTCTTTTTTTTTTTTTTTAATGGTAGTTGACAGCAGAATATTAGGAGTTACTGAGTTTAATTAAAAACCTTTCACACTGCACACAACGGAAAATTTATGAGGTGAAAAGTGCTTCTCATCATGGGATCATGCAGCTACTTGTGCTAAGCCAAACAGGTGCAGCTGTATTTTAAATTGTTGAGACTTCTGAGGCTAAAAGCAAGACCTCTGAATTTGTATAAATTTATGTTAAGCTGTGATTTACATGATGGTAAGAGAAAAACATTACATTACTACAGAAGGTAACTGCCACTTTTTTTTTAATTACTTTGTGACTTCTCTGCAAGAAAAAAAGCTTACATTACAGAAGGTAAGAATGATGTTAGACAATCACAGCACAGTGACACCAGTGACAAAGCAGGTATTGGCCTGCAAGAAACTGTCCACAGAACTGGTTGAAAACAACATTACTCCACTTAAGAAGGAACCCCTGAGATTTAAGAATTCCAATGATACTTTTAAAAATTGCTAAACCACTGGAACATAAAGCTTGATCATGAATCCAGCCTGACACTGGTGCAAGTAAACCTTCAGGGCAATTCAATATTGCACACCTCCAGATGCTGCAGGCCAGAAAATACTTCCCAGAGTTCTAGGGAAATGAAGGCTTATTTTAAAATACTGGCTACCACAGTTAATACTTCAAAAATAAGGGAGCAAGAGATGTTAAGGGCATATAAAGCAACTCAGGCCTCTGACTTCTCAGTTATTTAATGAAGAAAAAAGCTTTACATACTGAGGATATAATAGGTGCTATGTAAAGGAATAAAAAGGCTGGTCAACCAAACATTAAGGGTTGTTGCAAAGCCTTAAAAAAATGGTGATGAAATTCATGATCCAAAAAGTTCTGGCCATGAACTTTAACCACAATCTGATTTGATGGGTGGACTGTTCAGTGGATAAGGAATTGGCTGGATGGCTGCATCCAGAGGGTGGTGGTCAATGGCTCAATGTCCAGATGGAGGCCAGTGACAAGTGATGTCCCACAGGGGTCTGTACTGGGACATACTGTACATTTTCATCAATTATATTGACAGGGGGATCGAGTGCACCATCAGCAAGTTTGTAGATGACACCAAGCTGAGTGGTGCTGTTGATACACCAGAGGGATGGGATGTCATCCAGAGGGACCTGGACAAGCTGGAGAGGTGGGCCCAGGTGAACCTCATGAGGTTTAACAAAGCTAAGTGCAGGGTCCTGCACCTGGGTTGGAACAACCCTCACTATCAATACAGGTTGGGAGAGGAGGTGCTGGTGAGCAGCTCTGTGGAAAAGGACTTGGGGGTGTTGGTGGATAAGAAGCTGGACATGAGCAGCCAGTGTGTGCTGGCAGCCCAGAAGGCCAATGGCATCCTGGGCCACATTAAGAGAAGTGTGGCCAGCAGATCGAGGGAAGTGATTCTGTCCTTCTACTCTGCTTTGGTGAGACATCACCTGGAGTACTGTGTCCAGTTCTGGAGCCCTCAACACAGGAAAGACATAGACCTGGTGGAGCATGTCCACAGGAGGGCCACAAAGATGATCAGAGGGCTGGAACACCTTTCCTATGAGGACAGGCTGAGGGAGTTGGGGTTGTTCAGCCTTGAGAGGAGAAGGCTCCGGGGAGATCTAATAGCCACCTTCCAGTACATGAAGGGGGCCTACAGGAAGGCTGGAGAGGGGCTGTTTAAGAGGTCCTGTAGTGAAAGGACGAGGGGTAATTGGTTTAAATTAGAGAAGAGGAGATTTAGATTGGACATCAGGAAGAAGCTCTTTACATTGAGGGTGGTAGAGCAGTGGAATAGGCTACCCAGGGAGGTGGTTGAGGCCCCACCCCTGGAGATATTTAAGCTGAGGCTGGACAAGGCTCTGAGCAGCCTGGTCTAGTTGAGGGTGCCCCTGCTCACTGCAGGGGCCTGGACTAGATGACCTTCAGAGGTCCCTTCCAGCCCTAGCCATTCTATGATAGAGGAAGGAAAAACAAACAAACAAAACCAAACAAACAAAACCCCAACAAAAACCCCAACAACCTAAGACCTCCAAACTTGTCAGGTGTCTCAGTTTCTTCCCATAGCAGAATGGTAAAATGCATAATCTCACTGTTTCCTTGGTAGAAAACTGGAGAGAGATGGTAACAATAGGTTTTGATAGAAATTGAGGAAAGAGAGATAAATTTAACAGCATTCAGCATTGAAATGACAGATTCAAACAGTTCTAAAGAGTTTATGGTATAAAGCATTTTCAGATTAGACTTCAGAATCTATAAAGGCTCTTTTACAAGTTCATATTTTATTTTTCCTACCCAGGGATTTCTGTAATCAGCTAGCTACAATAAGGACTATATGTTGCTTAATGTCTGCTTTAAGTGGACAAACGTTACCCAAACATGTTCCTAACTACCTCCCAAAACAGCCAATATTTGCAGTACTTTCAAAGTAGAATTTGAAAAAGCCAGGTATACATGAAAATTACAACTTGTACATTGGTTTTACTACTTAAGACATGGAAAATACTTGCAGATATAACAGTTTTATTTCTAACTGCATATATCACAGAAATTAAAAATAATAATTTAATACTCTACCCTTAGATAGACTTCTTCCTTGCTGGCACACAAAAGTTTAATTTACACTTCCCTGTGCCAGTATGAAAGGAACACTATGATCTATTCATGCACTCTAATGGGTTATAAATTAGTATAACCACAGAGGGAGAGAACCAGCTGTGGGTTTAATTGTAGACAGCACAATGAAACAGGAATAGACAACACAAGGCATAAGTCTAAGTTATGAGATTGAAACAAGTATTTAATGAGAAATCACTACATTTCTCTATAATATAATGAAATATTTTAACTTAGTTTCTATCTCATCTTTCCTCAGAAACAGTGCAACAATAGAGAATTTAGAGAACAATGAAAAAATATGCATTTGAAATACTTTGAGAAAGATAAAGAATATCAAGCACTTCTATTTACACTTTTGCCTGGTACATAAGAGGAAATGCTTTTTTTATTCAACACATATTAAACGGTGGAAGTCAATGGCCCATGACTTTGTTAAGCTTACAAGGATTCAGGACACAAACAGGTATTTATATAGAAAGGAAAATATTTAATGCTACACTGGCTATTTACCAAAATTTGAAATGCCCGTGTCTTAAGACAATCTCTATTTACATTAATTCAGGAGGCAACATCTGGTATATCACAAAACATTCCGTGACTGTAGCTTGCTTTTTTTTTCACTATGCAGAATCCTGGGTAGGGCTGGCAACCACACTAGATTGTCATATGTATTTTGTTGCATGAAACCAAATGAGTTTTCATTGACACAAATTAAGATAATTTTATTCTGAAATAGAATAGCACTTTAGACTCTCTTTTTAGGTCAAGAAAATAAAGGAACATCATCCAAATATTAGCAAGAAAACCAAAGAACAGGAACACTCATGCATCCATTGGCCATACAATAGTTTCATTTTTGAGATCAGAAGAGATATTTTCAGTTTACTTCCTCTGATGTTGTTTTCCCTATTATAGTACTACTACCTATGGTCAGCTAAATCAGGATTTTACCGAACACAAACACATAGGAAATGATACCCTCTTTCCTCAAACTACTTCCAGTTTGAAGGTAAGATACAGCAAATAAGTGAGAGAAGCTTTCAGGTTGTAAGAAAACCTGTAACAAGAAGAGGCAGCAGCAAGCACATTAGAGGCCCTTCTTTCAGCTCCCCCTTTTCCCAACCTCAGCTCCCCCTTTTCCCAACCTCAGCTAGCTTTCTGGTACTCTGAGTAAAGCAGACCAAATGTGCTTTTGAAAGAACAAGTCCACCCATTTAGGGCACACCTGGCAGGGTAGAAGGATGCCTGGGATGCATAAGAAGAGAGAAGTCAGAAAGAGAAATAGACATTCCTCTATTTTTTGAAAGAAGTAGTTAAACAGAAGTGTGGTATGATTTCTTACCTCCTTTCTTAAGAGGAAAGATAATTAACAACTCCAATAAAAAGACCAAAGCTAGAAAAACAGTTGAAGGTTGAGTTCCCTGAACTCCATATAGATGCTGAAGGGAGAGTAGAAACACTGAAGGCTAGAAAAATAGGAGTAACAGAAATAATTAATTTTATTCTTCAAAGAGTAAACTAGAAAAGGAAATGAAAATTTTTTAATGGACACCCTGCTGAAAGATACAGATAAAACTCTACTGCTACAGGTGACACACCACATTTCATGTGCATAATGATGGAACAAAATACTAGAAACATGAAAAAAACAAAACAAGAAAAAACACCAAAACAAATATATCTGTCTTGAGAAGTGTCAAAGGAATTTTGACTACTGAACATATGAGGTGGCTTTTCTAAGCCATAAGACATTTCTTTACTATTCAAACACCTTTTTGTCTAACTACTAAGGTCTGTATTCTACTACAAATGCCTGGGGGAAAACTCACTTCCAAAGCAGAAGCTAGAACATCAAGTGCCTACACCCAGTCTAACACGTTCTCTATGTCCAATGAACTTGAGCTGGTAGCTTGACATAAATACTCTGCTTTTGGCAGACAGGAAAAGCAAACAGATTCCACTGCAAAAAGACAGGCTTTAAAAAGCAAACACACAAAAAATTTAACTTACCACTATCCAGACATAGCTGACCCTCAGCAAGAACCTTTTTAATGCCAGAACAAAAAGTTGATCTAAAAAAACAGCAAAGAAGGAATATCCTCCATATAACACAGCTCATGAGAAAGGAATGCTGAAATTTCCTCTGTTGGTATAGGAGTTATAAATGCATAGAGACCAAGTGATTCCCACTTACGATATCCCCCAGGAATATATCCATGAGAAATTAAACCAGATGTGTATCAGTGCTGCCCCAACAGGGGAGCAAATACTGACCGAGATTCCCCTGCCTGAACCATGATTTTCAGGCACTGAGTTTCTATTAAAAAAAAAATCCTTTGTGTTCTTCTAGGAGGCTGACATTTTTTTTCTGAATCATTCAGCCTAACTGGAGCCAGGATCCACACCCATCAGAGGCTTTCAAAACCCAGAGGGCTTCAGATATTATTTATCTAAAACGTACCCTTAGACCCTACTTCCTGCAATTTTATATATCTTTTTAGTACTGAAAGAACGAAGGCAAAGGAAGGTAAACAAAAGCCTATGTAACCAAACCAAATGGGATGTTCCTTAAGTTTCCACTGCAACTCAATTACGGATAAAGTACATGATGCAAAAACCAGCCTAATCAATAGAAAAATCTCTTTTTTGCCTTTTAATCATCTCTGGATCAATTAGATCTATTACTCCTACATACCATGCCTTCGATTAAAATTATTTTCAAACAGAAGTTTCAATGCTGTTAACTGAAAACTACATTACCAAACAGGAAATGCTGCCTTTCTTTATCCTTAATCCACTGTTCTCATTATACTTTTTTCATTGCTGTTTTGATCATTAACTGTATCACTAGAAGTGGCTTAATAATTACTCACTGCTGCTAGAAGCCTTAGTATAAAATTCTTCCATATTCCTCAGGTTTTCTGGAAAAAAAAAGTTAATCTTTTTTATACAATCCCCCATTGAAAACTTTCAGTACTACCTCAAGAGAACAGATGCAGTTTTAAAAGTCTCCCAAAAGTACTGCAACAAGCACAGCAGCAATCAGATGTTTAGGCTGCTTGATCATAGCATGAGAACCCATCTGTAATGAAAAGCAGTCTCTCCCCAAAGGTCCTCTCCGGTAACAGTGTAATAAGACATAGTACTGTTTGCAAAAAAACTCCCCCAACCAAGATCTTGTGCTCAAATTTAACACAGTTCTTCACTGTACCTGCTGGTAAATTATTAGAAATTAAATACTTCAGGTGATTAACATTATGCATTCATGTTTGATAATAATCATTCTGTCCCTTTGTAACAAGTTTACATGTGTCAAACACCTTTCTAAACAGGTATTTCAAAGGCTATTTTAGTGTCATAGCCCAAACAGCTTTTTTTGCACTTGTACAGTTGTATCTTTGTAAAATCACTGTAATAAATTGGGAAATTGCATCTGTTATTAAGGAACAAATTAAGGGTTAACTATTTGATGGTGCTGAGCTACATGCTTCCTCCATATTTATGAAACAATTACTGTAGCAAACCTTGAATGTCTAACAATTACATTCCCAAAATATTACACAGAACACATTACATTTGAACTTACATCACCGGTTATCATTGAAATTGGTAGATTGGGGGTCAGATTTACAAGATCACAAACACATATCTTTTCCCATTCTTTCCAGATAAGATGTTTTTGTGACTAGATAAGAAAACACACATTAAAAAAACCTCAGATGTAAGAAAGGAAATAGAAAACAAAGGTACAAAAAGGAACATCTGCTTATTTGCTCACTGCTACAAACAGAAACAGTGTTTTCTAGGAAGATAACTTCAGCGTCATGTCCAATGTTGCAGAACCAATAAATCTGTAATGCAAACAAAATGACCTTGATAAAGAAGAGAAAGTGTGTGAAATTATACATAACAAATACAGAAGACAAAGGACATAATATATGTGAAATAATACAAAGTGAAATAAAGCAAGACTGAAACACTGAGTAGGAAGGAAAAAAGAAGAGTAGTGCAAATAGGAAGCACAAATACCCAACTAGTTCTGTGGAAAACACTCTGGGAGTTCAGATCCAGTCATTCAAGAAAGTAAGTGGGAGTAAAAGTACAAATGGAGTAGTGAAATGTATTAACAGAAGTGGGGTATCTAGACCATACCAGGTAGTTATGCTCTTACATTTGGCACTGAGGGGGGCTATAGCTCAGGTACTGAATCCACTTATTGGGCAGGACCATGTGAGAAAAAGATTGTGGCCTAGGAAAAGAACTGAAGAGTGATGCACTTATTTTTATAACCTATAAACCTAAGTCTTCAAATGCATCTAAAAATAATGGTTGATCATTTTTGATATTTACTGAAGACAAGACCTACAATGACTTGCAATAAAGGAGAACAGAAAAGTCTTCCCCTTCTAAAGGTAGGGAAGTACTGCAGGTCTCCCTCTCAAGACAAGTCACACAAAATATCTGTCAAGAAAGTTATAGGTGTATTGCATTTTGTTTCAGTGCAAGGGTTGGGCTACATAACTTCTTCATGTCTGTTATGACAAGTTAACACCACATTTTGAGAATTCTTCCCCTGAATCAGTTATGACATTGTGTCAAGTGTATGAATCCATGCCCATCCTCAGATAAAGTCCTGTTAAGAATTTTAAGAAATGCAGACAAAGAGATAGTCCCATTCTTACCCTTGTAAACACAAATCAGAGCACCCATCAGAGCACAAACACATTTAGCCCACCACATCTCAATTTACTGCCTTCACATATCCCATTTACTGAATCACTGACATAATAACAGGGCTTCTCAAATATGCCAGAATACTATTCCAAATGGGGATGGCATTTTCAGATAACTATCACTTGAGCAGTCTCTATATTGTGTACACGTGCTGCATGCAGCTATAGACATAACAGAGACGTGGCCATAGCTCAAGAAGTCTTTGTTCACTCACTGACCTAGCTGCAGAAGGTAAAGGAAAATTGTTAGACAAGCAACTACTCATCATCTCAGAAATTCTTTAGCTTCTCCCTAAAGTTCTCAGGTTGTGAACTTTCTCCTCAATAGTTCTAAATTTCAGAGACCTCTAGATAAAAAGAATTTGTACATGAATTTAAGCTAGGTGCACAAAAAAGCACACTGCACAAAGAAAGTCCACTCACACTTGAGCAAGACAAGGCAGAGACTCATTAGACTTTTTATTGGCAGCATTTAAATAAACTAAATTACGTCAGCAAAAGCGATAGACAAGAACATTTTCCTTGATCCAACACAATTGTTTATTGTTTTTCCTTACATAAAAATGAAGAGCCTGCAATTAGACAGTACAGCTACTAGAAGCAAGTACTCCCACTAGAAACCATCTAGGAACTATCATTCCACTGGGATCCTGCCCTGTGAGCACACCGTGCACTCTCAACAGGAAATTCTTTGTTCTTCCCCTAACACTGTATTCACTACACCACCTTTTGTCTCACAGATCTAGAGAACAAAGTAGTTGGAAGCAAAATATCTTGGTAACAATCCAGGAAAGATGAAAGTGACTCTGATGGGTCTAAACAAGCATGCAAAAGGTGGAGCTGTAATGGTATATTCTGTGAACATACACATCCTCAACACCCATTCTTACACATTCTGGTCCCTGTATTATTTGGGGCTCTACCATTCTAAAATTGTCAGTTAATAGCCATGACACGACATGACACAACACAAAACACCTCTTTGCTGCTGACTGGGATACAGTCTTTTCCACACAATGACATGTGGCTTTATAAGCTCAAAGCTATAATATTAGAATGTGTCTCAAAATTATCAGTGGATGTCAAGGGCAAGTAAAAGACTATTTTGTTAATGCATACAAATAAAAAAGGCCTGAATAATTAGATGATAAACAGAAGTCATATTTACATACCAAAAGTAGAAACAATGTAATCAGGAAAAAAATTATAATCAATTCTAAATTATTTGAAAGCATAAACATCCCTAACAATGATCTAGATGTAATGGAGAAATCTAATTCCTTTTTTCTAGGCTAACTCTCTTGAAGCCTAAATTACGTTTAAAATGCCACACTAATTCCTTACAAAACTAGCTTCTTTCAGCAAACACTGCTGTATGCTTACTTATTTGTAAATACTCAGGCTGTGATGTTTAGGTAATGTAGATGAGGTTTGAAAGTGGGTTTTTCCAGCACATATTCTTGGTTATAGATGTCACACATACAGATAATGACAAAAACTAACTTAAACTGATCAGGTTCAAAAAGATCCTACAAGTATATTTAATAGTCCTGAATGGACTTGAAGCTTCTAGAAGAACAGAATTTTCTTGTTCTCTCCACCTAGACCTATAAATATTGTGTTATTTCAAGAGTTGGTTTTAGCACTACCCAATTTTTGCTATGAAGAAATGACTAACCTGAGAACCTACTAAGTCCAGTGATGCATTTGCTTTCCTGTTATGTGTTTTCTTATCTCTGAACAGGTACAGTGATGGTCGTCAACAGGCTTCAGGGGAAATCTATGTGACTCACTAACAGATTTTTATCTACTACTTGTTATAAAACTCAGTGCATTTAATTTAGTATCTCCGAATTATATAATTCCTTTGATTTGAAGGTCTCAAGGTGCTTTGCAAAAGGTAACAGATTAGGTAAAGTATGCACAAACAGCATGCTGAACACCACTGAAAAAAGTAATCTCTTGAATATGTAGCATTAAATACTCTTTCTGATGTGCAAGCATCCATGGATCCTATGGAAATCGACAGAAACCTAAATATTTCCACACGTCAAACTCAAGACTCTAAATATTCTTTCTCGGTGGGTACAGAAATCCTACTGTAAAAGGCCAGCAGCCACTCATCAGTGTTTATACACACTGCAGTGACCACCTTATGTAGCAGTAACTGGTACTTAATGCTTTTGAATCATCCCGGACCACAGCGCTAATGTTTCTGACTTTCAGTGCTGACTGGGCAGCCTGCAAGTGCTACTTTAGAGGTACAGGTTAAGCCCAGGTTTGGAAATGCTTTAAGCGAGGCAGGTTTAAGCTGAGCTGTTCAGCAAATAATAACTCTTGGCCAACAGCTGACAGCATTTCCTCTTCCTCTATCTTGCTTCACTTGTATCCTTTGACAGCAACAGTACTAAGCATATAACAGTACATCTTCAGCACGAACTATACATATTTTCTAGAAAAAGCTGTTGTGGAATGATAGAAACATCATTTTTCATTACATTTAACCACTATGCATCCAGCTTTCTGTAAATATTTACAGCACTATAAACATTTGAAATAGAAAATAATTATCTACAGTGGCAGTCTCAGTTCCTATTTTCTTCTAGAACCTCCAGATTGCCACACTATTCCTATCATCACAAGCTAGTGAATGGGTTTTTAAAAAAATATTTCCAATATTGTATTTTTTGTCCTGGTTATTCTTAAAGATTCACTGTGTAAAGGTGTTCTCAGTTCAGTATTAACACAGCTTAGTAAAACAAAAATTCCATTCTTAATATACTGATCTGACTATTTTAGCCAAAGCAATGCCTAGAGATGCATGTTGTGTTTTTAATGTTCTTTTGTAGGGAAAGAAGTCTGTAAACATGACTCTGTTTGCTTCCAAAAGCCCTATCAAAACTGTTTTACAGCAGTCTCATCACCAGAAAGGAGACTTAAACAAAAACAAAACAAAACATAAAAAAGGAGGGGGGGAATAAAAATAAATAAGAAAAGGAAACATGTTAGAATTTGTTTACATGAATTTATATTTCTTCAGATTTGTTTGTTAGTTACTGATGTAACAGAGGGCTCAAGGAAAGAGACAACTTGTTACAAAAAGGAGAAAAATCTCAAAAGCTTTTCCAAATAGCCACTACTACTGAGCTGCACAGGAGCCTGCCTTGTCCCCTGGCCTCCTTTTTTCCTCAGCCAGAAATCAAACATTCCCTCTACTTTCAGTACAAAGACCAACTTCCTTTTCTTCCCTACCTCATCTTCTTCCTTCTTTGTATGTCTACATGGAAAGTTAATGGGCATTGTATAATTAACACAGCTTCCCTTCCTGCAGCGATGCTTTCAGCTCCTGGTAAAATTAAGCAAGATCAACTGGAGAGGCAACACATTCTCCCATGCAAAGGAGGGAGTGAAACAGCATGCCTTGTTCTTCAGAGCTGGGATGGAAAGGATGGTTAAATCTAGGAACAAACAAGGAAGCATATTAGGTAAAATCAAAGTGAAAGAGCAGTATATTTCTCTCTGCTGAATTCTTTAAACTAATTTTACTATTTGGATATACAGTGTTTAACTTTGAAAAACTCCAAACCTAGTAAGAACTAGAATAAAAACACTTCTAAAACCTAAATAGGTTGATATCATGTTAAATATGTGAACACTGCAATGACAAAAGTAAAAGAACAATCACACTGAAATCCTTTATTTTTTCCCCCACTGGGATATAGCCTTTATTACATCATCACCTGTATCTAAAGCTTCCCACGCCACTGAAGAGAACACGAACCAGCTATGTAGGGAGAAAGTTAAACAAAAAAATAACCAACCAACCTAAAAAAAAAAAAAAAAGTGTCTTGCTAGTCCTATTCATTCTTCAAGGACTTTCCTGAACTCAGAATCACCAATTAGATACCCTGACACTTAGCTGAAATTTCAGCTTCCCAGGATAATAAGATTTAAAGTCCTGTCTCTGTTCTAGATGATAACATTAGTAAGAATCCCATAGTGTCACTGCTGCAAGTTAATTCTGCTAAATCAAGAATAATGCAAACTACAACAGACTGCCTAAGCTTTGCTGCTGCTGGATGGAAATTCCACCAGCTTGCCAGTATTCCCCAATACCCAGTGTATGTTTTTAAGTAGAGGTACTAACAAATGACAAAACAGATCAGTGGGGAGATAATGCTCTTTACTAGGCTACCTACCTGAAAGTGGCTCAACTCAGAGAAGGATGTTTGCCTATTACAAAAACCCATCTAGTGGAAATGTGCTCACTGCCTGTGCTCACTGCCAAAGGGGACAGTGGCAGAAAGTTAGCGAAGGGGTTAATCAGAGGTTTGACAGGATTAGCTGGTGTGGCCAAGGAAATCTGTGAACACAGATGATCAGTGCAAGCAACTTAGCCCCATTTTTCCCCCATATACATCTGGATTTCAGAAACGTTGCATGATAGTTTGGACAATCTTGTTAAAGGAATTTCAAGAAGGAACATCAGAAAGAAATACATGGGACAGAGGTAAGTCTGTTCATTGCAGAGACTTATAATCAGGTAACTGGGATTCCATAAGTTTAGTGCAAGGTCACTTTTGTAGGAAAGCATAATGAGAAAGAAATCTACAGCTAAGAGCTGTTTGGGCAGCTTACACGTTTGCATTAACAGAGAAGAAATCCTTTCTTCAATAACGTGAATAGTTATGCTAAAATAGGATGATCAAGACTCAGCATTGTTACAGTATGAAAAGTGGATAGAAACTGGTGAGGATTTTACTGCACAAATTAGACAGGAGGTACAAGTGACAAGTTGTGTCCCTGAGGGGTCTGTACTGGGACCTGTCTTATTTGACATTTTTATCAATGACATAGACAGTGGGATCGAGTGCACCATCAGCAAGTTTGCAGATGACACCAAGCTGAGTGGTGCTGTCAATACAC
>JANHGN010003139.1:0-26144 GCA_024605025.1 Megaceryle maxima
GCCTGGAGAGAAGGAGGCTCAGGGGAGACCTTCTGGCTCTGACAGCTCCTGACAGGAGGTTGGAGCCAGGGGGGGTCTGGCTCTTCTCCCAAGGAACAAGGGACAGCACAAGAGGAAGCAGCCTCCAGTTGCCCCAGGAGAGGTTTAGGTTGGAGCTGAGGAACAATTCTTCCCCTCCAGGACTGTCCCAGGCTGCCCAGGGCAATGGTGGAGTCCCTGTGATCCCTGGAGTGGCTTCACAGCTGAGGGACATGGTTTAGTGGTGGGTTAACAGTTGGACGTGATGATCTTAAAGACCTTTTCCAGCCTAAACAATTCCATGTATCTCCTGAACCACATCGTTCAGCCCGTTCATTGCAGTTCTCCATAAACTGAAACCCAGGGTAGCTCTGAGTTGGTGTTTCAATTATTTTGCTTTGTGCTGGTAGCCAGAGGGGATGGGCTTAGTCAGAAAAACACTTTTGTCCACCTGCTGTTGCAGTGGCTTTGAAATTCTGCTTCTGCCGTGGAGCCATTTGGGGTTTGCAAAATACAGCAAAGTGTTTCTGTGGTGCTGGTAGAATAAGTTTTGGGTAAAAAGAAAAAAGAAAAAGCTTGGCATTTATTTCTTCCCGACCTTGCTCTGTGCCCTCTGTTTGGGGATGGCTGTTGCTCCACACGCCTAACAGTACGTGGCTTGGTGGAAGAAAGACTTGAGCAGCTCAGTGATTCCTGGGTGACTGTGGGCCTCTGGGCCCTCCTTCTTTGCATGTTTGCTGGTTTTCTCAGGGTCTGACAAACATCTGCAGGGCTGGCACCAGCACCCATCAGATAACACCAGCAGAGGTCATTACTGGTCACAGCTGAGATCCCAGACCCCCACAGTGCCATTCTCTGCACAGCTGCAGAGGAGGCTGTGTGCTGAGAAAGAACTCTTAGGTGTAACTTGCTCCTGCTGCCTGGGCACTGATGGTGTCACCCACAGGTCTGCAGAACGATCACAAGGCCCTGATGAAGCAGGTGGAGGAAGCTCTTCACCAGCTGCACGCCCGGGAGAAGGAGAAGCACGCCAGGGATGAGGCGGAGGCGCTGGCCGAGGCCATGAGCCAGAACCAGAGCCTGCCACAGGCCTTTGCCAAAGTGAATGCGGTGACTCCAGGGTCTCCTGCCAGTATCTCGGTAAGTTGGTGGGGTCTGACAGCTCGTGGGGAAGGCTTCTTCTGGACCTGGAGAGAGAACACAGCACGTGGTGTTCTCTGCCTCTTCGTAATAAGTGGGAATAAGCTGGGGGGTTGATTAGGGTGTCGTTCCCTTCCCCCTCTTTCTTTTCTGGTCGCACTGGGATGTCCTGTGAATAGACTGGTTACTGTATGGGAATGACATGGGTACTCTGCTTAGCTGCATCATTGCACCTCAGCTCATACCAGACCTAGCTGACCATTCTAGCCTCAGTATTTCTCTTCCCATAAAACATGCCAGTGGAATGAGCACATGCTGCTTCTGAAGGATGCGGAGAGGGTTTGGTGTGGGCCAGTTGCCTGAATGGTGACAAGGGTTGTAGCACATCCCTCTCCACATGGCTGGCTGAAGGGTGATGCTCCTGTGATAGTACCTGTTTTTGGAGAAGGCAGATGCTCATCCCTCTCCTGTCTCTGCCCAGGGGCTTCAGGTCGATGATGAGATTGTGGAGTTTGGTTCTGTCAACATAAACAACTTCCAGAACCTGCAGAACATCGCCACAGTGGTGCAGCACAGCGAAGGGGTGAGCTTGTTTCTGCTGTAGCTGCACTCTCTTGCCTGTCTCTGTGAGCCAAAGCTTTGTCTGCGGAGCTCAGATCTGTGGGATCATCATTTTCATGTCGGAAACAGTGTCACATTCAGTCCGTGCTGTTGTAGCCTTGTTCTCTCACAGCATTGAGCTAATTCCTGGGGGGCAGAAGTGTGCTAAGAGGGGTGTGCTCTCTGCTGTGAGCATCACATTGTCTGCCCTTCCCCAGGGGCTCCCTGTAGCAGCAGGCTGAGTGGCTGGGCCACCCTCAGGGACTGGGCAAAGCAGCTGCCACAGTCACCCAAGTGCTGCAGAGTAGAAGTGAGAAATCTCCTGGAGATGTCTCCACATGAAACGCTTCTTCCAGATCTAGCAGCAGGGGTGGAATGGGTGCCTCTGAGAAGAGACTCCCCCAGGCCTGATGTTCTTCTGGCGTTTCAGCTAAAAAACAAAGGAGAGAGTTGACTTGATGATGCAAAATTGCCATCTTTTAGTCTTATATGTTATTTTTTTTTTCCTTCCTTTCAGAGACCTCTGAGCGTGACCGTGATCCGCAGCGGCAAAAAGGTGCACGTGGGGCTGACTCCGAAGCGCTGGGCCGGGAAGGGCCTCCTGGGGTAAGCTGCCCTTGTGCTTCCCAGAAGGGGTGAAGCTTCCCCTCCCCCTTGCAGCACGTCTCCTGTGGCAGGGCCAGCTCTGAGCTTGGCCCTAGGTGTGTCACTGCCCACTCTGATGGACTTCACTGGCCGGGTGCCAGCCGAGAGCTGGGGGCTGACACCTTCGCGCGGCGGTGTGGGGGGTGAGTTGTACCAAAGGTGTGCATGGGGAAGGTCTCCGTGGCCAGTTTGTCCAGTGGAGGAGTGTTGTGGAGGATCTGAATCACACCTCTTGGAGAACTGAGACTTTAATATTTCCTATTACTCTCTTCTTTTTCAGCTGCAATATCATTCCCTTGCAAAGATGACCATTGCTTGGAAAACAATAAAGCTGAAGTTTGTGCCTGGTTCCTGGACTCTGGTCTGGTCTGAAATCTTCCCTGCTTGTTTTTGCTGTACCAGATGTTCTGGAGACTGTCACTTTGGGGTGCTGGATATGCAGAGTCTGCAGAGGCTCTGACAGAGCAGGGTCTGACTGTGCTTCAGAATTGCACTGGTTCATCAGGAGCAGCTTGTAAAGGTGCAAGATGTGGCTTCTCATCTCTTACACTTGAGTCAGTTTGAAATGAGGCTGTAGAGAGACCCAAACCACTTCATACAGACTCTAAAGAGCATGAAGTGCTCTTACTTGGTGATGACAGAGCATTCCTTTATTATTTTTCTTTCCCTTTAAAATTCACAGAATGTTACGGGTTGGAAGGGACCTCAAAAGATCATCTAGTGCAACCCCCAATTCCTCACTGAACATCTTGTAATATAATGCTAAAAAGTCCCAGAGCACATTTTGGTGTCTGTAACAGCAGATGACAGTCAGGAAATACCCAAGTTTGATCCATTTTTTTCCCTGTTCCCACAACTTTTGAGATCACTAAACATGATGGAAGAAATTTTGGAACGCTTAATTTAAATTAATGAGATGAGGAACAGGGGTTAGAGTTCTACTTTGATTTACTTTTAGTAGTTTAGAGAACTGTCATAAGTGCTCCTACTCTGGCTTTTATATATATATATATTTTTTTTTTTTTTTAAACTTGTTTATTTGTGGTAGTTGGTTTTAGGGTGTATAAGCTGAGGAGGTTTCAGGGGTGATTGGTTTGTTTTAAGCTTGTTTCCAGTTGAACTTCAAAATACTCTCCCAAAACAATAAAGCAGAGTAACACCTCTCTCTGTTCTTGTAGAAGTTGTTATTTTGGGCAGTAACTGTGGGCCAAGTTGGGTGGGTTAAGGGCAGATCTGCACACACAGAATAACAACTCCCTGACTTTGCAGAGCAGAAGCCCAGGTAAGGTGAAGTCTTTCATTAGCCCTTTGTGTTTACAGATTGTGGCTTAAGTAGCACGTCGCCTAATGAGCAATTTTGTTATAATTGTTATTAACCAGACCTGAAACAGGCTGAAAAAATCGACTGAACCCCAGAGTTTTAAATCACTCACCCAGCACTCTTGTGTTTTCTTGAATAGCTTCACCCTTTTGGTTTTGCAAATGTTTTGTGTTTCAGTGTAGAGTCCAATGGAGCAGGTACTGGAATGGTGAAGCTTCAAAGCAAAGCTCTTTCACTGGGTGGTTCCTGCAGGCTCCTCTGCACTGTGGTGGAAGCATCACTGCAGCAGCTCAGGGCAGTGTTCCTGGGATGAGATTATACCTTGATAAGCCCCTTCTGACTTCTGCAAAAGGGGTTTTCATGGGTGCTGCTGCAGTTTCTAAACTTCTGAGTGTCCTCAGGCTTCTCCGACCTTCCGTAGCTGTGAATGGAGTGTAGGTGGAAGTATGTGGGTAAATCGTGTATCCAGGGGCTGGCCTCGGCTGGGTGTCCCTGGGAAGCGTGTGTAGCTGGCCTGGCTGTGACCAGCTTTTTCCTGAGCTGTAGATGAACCTGGGTCTAGATACCAGTCCAGGAGAAGAAAAGCTTGGGATGCATCCTTCCCAGCCTTCACCTTTGTGCCTCCCAGGATGGAATGATCTAGAAAACCCCCACTTTCTGTACTGCTCCTCCAATGAGGATAGAGGGTCAGCCTGGCCCCCTCAGCCAGCTTCCTTCCTGCTCTCAGGGAGCTCATTTCCCCTTCCATGGGGAGAGTGTCTGCATGTTCTGGAGGGCTCTCTGCTCCCTGAAGCTTTACTAGAATTGCATCCCCTAACCCCATGTCCCAGCTGCTGCATCCTCAACCCCTCCGGTTGGGTGTCCTGACTAGAACAGGTTCAACAATCCCAACGAGTGTTAAGAAATACAAATTATGTTGCAAAACCTGCTGTGCGTAGGGTAAGGTTTGAGCTTCTCCCTTAGACCACGCTCGAACCTCAGCTGTAGGATGAGAGGAGCTTCTCTCACTCAGAATAAACAGGATTTTTGTGCTGGGGAGCAGAGATGACTCCCTGTATCCAGTATGATCAGGGAACAGGGTCTGGGTGCTGCCAGGTGGCAAAGCAAGCTCTGTGTTGGCACAAGTTTGATGCATGGGAGGAGGCTGCTGTCCTGTGCTGAGCAGAAGCGGGGCTTGAGGACCAAACCCCTGCTCCTGAAGCCCTAAAACCGCCCCGACTGGAAGCTGGGGGTTGTGCCCCAGAGGAGGAGTCGAGAGCAGCTGCCTGTTAAGAACCTGTCTCTGAGCAGCAGCCTCTTCAGGTCGAGGAGATAATGTGAGCTGATAGCGAAACTCCTCTCCTCTCCCAGCACGGTACGAGGTTCTTGCTGGGCAGAAGGGAAAACAAATTAGATTTAGAAATTGTTGTTAGTTGAGCTTAATGGTAAAGCTGGCGCCATCACTGGGGAAGGCTTCGAGCTGATGATCTCGGTGGTGAAGGTGATAACTTGGAGGGGTCCCTGGGAAGGGGGGTCCCCGTGAGTGTTGTCCTGGCAGGGAGCTGGGGACAACTGCGTGGGAGACTCACGCCTGGCAGGGGCCAGAAGCTGTTTTTTCTTGCTTTCTCACTGCTCGAGGCTGCCGAGGGAGCAGAGGCTGCTCACAACCCCCTGCGGGGGGGAGGGATCAGGTAAAGATCCCGTATCCCGACCCTCGGGACACGTTGAGGGATCGGGCCCAAAGGGGTCTGGCGCTGCCGAGCGGGGCTTTGCCACGGCCACGAGCAGGATTTTGGCTTAGCCAGGGCCAAGGGTTGGCCGTCCCCCCACGCCACCGGCAGCCTGCTTCGGCCGGGGGTCGCTGCTGCCTCTCCATGGCAGCCGGTGCGGGTGAAGAGGGTTCCCCCCTTCTCTCCCTGCTGCTCCCCGGGCTGGCGGTGGCCGGTGCAGCCGTTGCCTGGGAACCGCAGTCAGATGCAAACAGAAGCCAGGGATCGGTGCAACTGGTGAGTGGGGGGGATCCCTCAGAGGACTGGACAGCTGGAGAACCCCTAAGGCTTGGAGGGGGGTTGGGAACAGCTCTGTGGTAACCCCGGTGAGACCTGTGGGGCTGCAGTTGTCCCCGAGCAGCCTTTTACCTACCAGAGGGAGGGTTATTCCCAGAGCCCATTCCCGCTCCTGTGAAAGATCTCCGTGCATGAGCTTCCAGGGTTGGCTCAAATCCAGACTCCTGAGGCCAGAGATACTCCAGTTGCCACCCAGGAGTAGCCCTGCTGCTTATGGGGCCAGTGATGAAAACCCATCTGAGGGGAAATGTCCATACCCAGCGTGGTGTGCAAGCAGACAGGGAGGGAGCCCAGGCTCAACTGGAGTAATAGGGGCTGTGCTGGGCTTGCTTGCGCTTGGCTGGAGTGTTACTGGAGCTAAAAAGGGGTTCTAGGACCTGTTTCCGACTTTCACAGGTACCCTTTCCTCTGGCTGTGCCAAATTTCAGGTTGTTGTGCAGCTAAACCCTTGGGGGTGGGTGTATTTCACAGCATCTCTACACCCCAGCTCCCTGAAAGGAGGGCGACGGTGGAGATGGAGGGTTCACGTGAAGTTACACCAGAGGAGCCAACTGGAGGAAGAGCAGGAACAAGCAGTGAGCCCATGGAGATATCCCAGGACAGACAGACAGCTCAGGAGATGGCCGTGCTGCCTGAGTGGGTGAGCCTGACACAGGGTCCACGGGCAGGTCCTGACAGAAGCAGAGACCCCAGCTCCAGGACCAGGGGGTGATATCTCCCAGACATGGTTTCTCCTGAGATGTCCCCAGGGAGGCAGAGCAGGGACCTCACCAGCCGGGCTCAGCAGATGCTGCTCCTCTGCAGCCTGAGCCTTCAATAGTTGCTGAACATTTGAGCTGCCCGAGAGTTACACGAGCAGAAGAGAACCTGGCCACGTTCTTCTGCTGAATGAAACGTTATCTGCCCTCCCCTGGAAACGGGAACGGTGTCCAAATGAGGTTTATACCTCGCATGAGAGGCTGCTGTAGGAAATCAAGTAGCTCTGTGGGGAGAGGCAAAGGCTGATGTGGGATCCCAAGAACAAGATTAAATGTCCAGTGCTCGGAGTGGGGAAAACCTGTCTGGGGGCTGCTGTGAGCTCCGACACTCCAGGGCTGTTTAAAACACTTAGTGACAGCTGATGAGGGGCTGAGAGAGGCAGTGGGAGGGTTTTGTACCCTTGCTTTTCATCTGCTCGCTGGGCAGCATGGCGAGACGCTGGCAGCAGAGATGGGATTGCTGCAGAGGCCTTTGCAGCCAACCCAGTCCCAGGACCCCACTTCCCTGCTTTTAACCTCAGTTTTGCCATCACCACCTCTCTGGCCCGTGACCGTGTGCCCCTCTGCAGCCATGGCTAATCATTGCGTGGGGAACACTCAGGGGATGGGCAGCAGAAAGGCCAGACCTGTGGCCCTCAAAGGACCTGTAAGTCAGTTTTGGAGGAGAAACTGGGGCATCTTAGCCCAGGTGACAGGAGCTGGCTGGAAGAGGTGCTGGTGTGAGACATGCGGTGCTGTGGAGGTGCAAAGAGGGAAGAAAGAGCAAGAGTGCAGAAAGAGAAGTGGTGACTGGTGATAAAATTTCCGTGGCATTTTTTTTTCCCTGGTACAAAGTAGTTTGGACAGGAGCAAAGAAGCATCTTTGATAGTGGAGCGTGCCCTGAGAGTGACAGGGGTTGGATCTGAGATGTGTTGGGGTGTGTTTCCACCAGCCACAGGGCAGCCTCTAGCTCAACCAGAAGGGGAGCCAACATCCACTAAAACTTCTCTCCTTTCCAAGGATTCCCTCCCTGCTGCCAAGGAGATGGAAGGATCACTGACTGATGCTGGAGCAGATGCATTGTTGGGTCCCCTGTGGTGTCCTTCAGGGATGGGGATGCCATGCACCCTGCCCAGCACCTTTGCTGGGAGGCAGGATGTGGCAGCCTTGAGGACTGGTTTGGGAGAAGGCACTGCTGTGAAAACCCAGCTGGAGGTTGCTAGACCAGCTAACCCCCCCCCAGCGCTGCCTGAGCCCAGGGGGGCCATTTCCAGGGAGCAGGGAGCACAGCAGAGGAGCGGGGAGGACGATGGGCGCGATGGCTCCTCCAGCTTGGTGTGGGCGGCAACGCCAGGGATGCTCTTCCAGGAGGACAAGCAGAGCAGCCTTCACCCCCTCGTGAGTATCAGCAGGCATGGTGCCCCCATGATGGTCCACACAGCACCCAGCTCTCTCCCATCACCCCAGAGATCTTCTGTGCCTTTTTTGTCCTGGCCATTAAGAGCTGCCTTGTCCCTGCAGAGCCTGTCCTGGGTGTTGGGCTACAACAGCAGCCTGGCCGTACACAGCCTGATGGATGGGGAGGACCAGGTGCTCCTGTACGTCTCCTCCCACACAGTGGTCATCCATGATGTCCTAGGGAACAGGCAGCACCACTTGCAGGTCTGGCACACAGCCCGCACGTCTCCCTCCTCCTCTTCTCCCAGACTCTCTCCTTTTGTTTCTTTTCCTGGTGTCTGGCATTTAGGGATCACCTAGAACTGCAGGACTGGGGAATGGGCTTGGAAGAGCCTGTGAAAAATAGGATGCAAAGATTGGGCTGGAAGCATGAGAGCCTTGGGAGGGAAGACAAGGGGAGCTTGTGAGCGAAGCGGTTTGATGAATGCTTTAAACAGCCTCCAGGGCTGGAGCCTCAGCAGCACTTTGCTGCTTCTCTTCCCTCAGGGCCACACAAATGTCATTTCTTGCCTGTGTGTGAGTGAAGACAGGCGCTGGGTGGCAACTGCCGACCGAGGGCCAGATGCTCTGATCATTGTGTGGGACTCCTTCTCTGGGTAAGCTCCTGGGAACCTTCTCTTAAGAAACCTCCTGTGTCCAGTAAGTGGCTTAGGGCTGACTCCTGCTTCAGCTGAGAGTGAAAAGGGAGAAACACAGAAAAGAAGCCAAAACCAAGCTGAGGGCTTCCTCCTGATTCTATCACCCACACTCACAGGATGCTGAGGTGGGGCTGAGGTCCCACAGACTATCCACATTGTGTCTCCAACCTGTAGAGATCCCTGGTGAGTCATTTCCCAGAGTCATTTCTCAGGAAGGAAGGGATGGAGAGGATGCTGAGGATCAGCCGCGGTCCTGGCTGCTCCCGCAGCAGCACCAGTGCTCTCAGACTCCCTCCCCACCACGCAGACTGCACAGATTTTTCCAAGGAATTGCCTTGGACCCCCCTGTGCTGCTGGGAGCACCCAGGAGGTCTTTGCTCCGTAGGGTACCGGTGCGCACCATCTTTGAGAGCCACCCAGAGGACGGGGTCAGTGCGATCGCTATTTCCCGGGATGTCAAGTACTTGGTGACCATTAGTGGTGGTCTGGTGCAGGTAAAGAAAATATCTCCTTTTCCATAGCTTTGCAGAATAGATCCCTGAAAGTTTTCCTAGTGCAGTGAAAGGGAATGGGGGTGTTTGGAGGAGGGGGGGGAGGAGAAGAAGAAAGGAGAAGCAGGTTTGCAGAGCAAGGGCTTGTTTTGGCTGAGCTGTTGGAAGACAGACCTGGATTTCATTAAAGCGAATGCTGTGGAGTGGAGAAAGAGGATCTAGAGTTGGGATAAAAACTTCTGACTCCAATGTGCTTTCATCAAAGATATTTCTAGCACTATTTCCTGAAATTAAGCTCTCTGCTGCCAGAGAGATGGGTTTATCCTCCTCCAGTTTGCTATGCCTCACCATCCCCTGCAGCTGCAGGGAAGGGGGTTCACTTGGTTCCTCTGAACTCCCAGAAAGCCACAAATGTCCCTTGGTTTTCCCTTCTCCGCCAGAGAGTTTGTGTCTGGAAGTGGACTTTGCCCACAGAGAAACCGGTGTGCAGCACGGAGCTGAGGCCTGAGTTTGGGTATCAGGTGAGTGACCATGGCTGAGGGGTGCACAGGAGCGTGACTGGGCTGGACTGGGCAGCCCTGTCCTCACCTCCTCCCACCTTACACCCCTGTGTCCCCCATCCAGCATGGGGCTACTGGTAGGTGCTGGCTGGAGACGGGAGGCAGGATCACACCCTGTCCCCACTACACCCCAGTGCAGTGGAGCATCTGGGACTGTTATTGCTGCCCCTCTGCTGCCTGACAGACATGGGAAGTGGAGGGGACCCTGGTGGGATGTCCTCTACTGCAGCCCGGGCACCAGCCAGGGAAAGCCAGTGGTCCTGCTGGTTTGTCCCCACTTGCAGAGGAGAGAGCACAGCTCTTGGGGAATTCAGCCTCTGTTTTCAGTTCAGCGCAGGTGGCGAAGTGGGTTTTGGATAAAAGCTGATCTTTTGCATGCAAGAATAAGCAGAAAGCCTTGCTGGACTTGGTATTGATGTGATTCTCCCCTTTTAATTGCAGGACTATGTCATTTTTAATCCTCAAAATCCCTATGAGTTTGTCAGCAACAGCAAAACCCAGGTGCTCTTTTACCTGTGGGTAAGTTGGGCTGTGGGAAGTTGGATTTCTGGTGCCAGACGTGCTCCCAGAGGGTCCTGGTCTCACAGGGAGCCACACACTAGTGAGACAACTTGTGGGAGAGGAGTGGGTAGAGGGGGAGGGTGTTTGGTGCTCTCTGGAAGGTCTTGGAGCCTTTCTGCCCCAGGAGCTCCACTTTGGTCACCACGGTGTGAGGCCAATGGCCAGACAGTGGGGAGGGGACCCACTGGCACTGCAGACCCTGGGTCCAAAATGCTTGTCCTGGACCTTTTCTCCACTTTCCCCAGGGCGATGCCGGTCTGCAGTATGGAGCACCCCTGCTGAGCAACCAGGTGAGTGCGGGGGGGACCACAGCAAGTAACCCTCTTGGCTTTCCTCCTGCCAGCAGCACTGTCCCTTCCTATCCCCTTCAGCAAAACCAGGGGCCATGTCCCCAGCCTGTCCCCCTCGCTCTCCTGAGGGGACAAGCCAGGATTGCCTTTGGTGAGGTCAAGAGAGGCTCTGTCTCTCAGAGATGCTCCACTGCATCTTCTCCTGGGGCTCTTGCCTCTGATGGTCCTGCTAGGGGACAGGGAGGGAATGTCACATGAGGGGACCAAGCAGGAACATCTCTAGAGGCTTGAGGAGGGAAGAGCCAGCACAGTGAACACACAGCCTGGCCGCTCTCTCCGCAGACCTTCCGCAGCGTGGTGGGACACTTCAGCCAGTCGGTTTTTCATTTTAACAACTCACAAGCTCTGACGGGCACCTCGGCCGGGAAGCTGGTGGTGTGGGATGTGATCGGTACCTCCAAGGAACTGCAGGCCGAGCTGCACAGTGTGAGAGCCACCAAGGTGGTGCCTATGCAGAAGGACAGCATTACTGTGCTCCAGGTGTTGGAGAGGTAACGGGGTGGCAGCTTGCAGTTTTCAGTAGCCGTAGGTCCCATCCTCAGATTTATGAGCCACTGCTCTGGCTTTTTCCAGAAATTAATTTGTCTGGGGGAAACCCAACCAACCAACCAACCAAAAAGGTTGAAAATTCCAGGTAATGTGATTCCAGCTCAGACTCGAGGTTAGCCATGGTCACAGAGGATCGTAGATGAGCCTTGCTCAGCCTCCTGGCCATTACCGGCAGAGGGAGCAGACGGCCACCGAACGCCTTGACAGCCTTGGGGACACTGCAGGGTCACAGCAGAGCCTGGGGGTTTCTGCACAGCCCTGGCTTTTCCCTCTGCACATCTGTACGGGCTTCTTCTTATGCAGTTGCACAGAGAAAAGGGGAAGAGACCTGCTTCTGCCTAAGGATGCTATTCAAGTATCTGGGAGTTCTCAACCAGTGTGTTGATTAAAAGCTTTCCCTTCCTTGCAGCTGCATTGTAACGGGTGATGCGAAGGGTCAGGTTAAATTCTACAATGGGCAGCTGCAATTCCTCGCCTGCTACAGCCACAGCACAGTGGGTCCCATTCGGTCCATCTCCTTCTCCAAAACCCCTCCTGATCCTCCCGGTGCCTCCCCAGACTGCTCCACCTCCTGCATCTCCGGCAACCAGCCTTTTGTCACCAGGTGAGTGACAGGTCTTCTGCTTTTGGCTGGGTGCTTGAAGAGTGGGGAGATGGTCAGCTGAAAGCTGCCCCATGGGCTTCTGCCTTGGCGGGAGCAGGCTTCAACCCTATACCCACCTCCTGGGCAGGACAGGAACAGGGAGGGAATGTGCCCCTTTATACCCCTTCTCCACAGATTCTCACTTTGGGTATTTATTCCACCTGCCCACCAGAGACAAGCAGGGGGGTGAATGTCTCCCAGGTAGCCCCCTCTGTCTGCACAGTCCCCAGGGATCTCCCATTGGCCACCAAAACCCAGGTGGACCCCAGCACATCTAAGTGCTGAGCTATTATGCCTTGGCACAGGCGAGAGAAGCACTAATGCAGGGATGGAGATGATCTGGTCCCGGGGTGCGCAGCTCTTCTGTCATGTACTGGGCACACCAGGCAGTGTTAATGCTGAGCCTCCAGCTCCTGCCAGGCCCCTTAATTCCCCCGCCCCTTAAATCCTTCCCTTGAATGGTTGTTTCTAGTTAGATTTTATCATGGCTGGAGAAGCTAATCAGGGTGGTGACAGCGCAGAGTCTGCCCCAGTGGCATTGGCACCAGTACTGGATTGGACCACATTGGCTCAGGAGCTTGGGACAGCCCCTGTCTGCCCCTCTCTGCGATGTAGCTGTGCCTGAGGATTTATAGGACGTCTGTGGGCCAGATGAAGCTGTTCCACGTCTCGATCCAGCTTGCAAACCACGTGTCTGCCACTCCTGTGAAGGCTCTCCTGGCAACGTCTGTCCTTAGCCGCACGTGTTTTCTAAAGAACCATGTGGGACAGGCTCCTCTCCAGCCTGGGGAGCTGTCTGGTTTTCCCTGTCAGTCTCCGTTGTCTCATCCATCTGCTTTGGTCACTGCTACAGCTCCTGCCGCTCGCAGCTGCTCTGGGCAGCACAAAAGGCAGAAAATTAAAGGGGAAGCCGTGAGCCTGCTCGTCTCACCAGGCTTCTGGGATCGGGTCTGGCTGAAGAACCCGGTGAAGGCACACAAGAGGCACAGCATCCTTCAGTGCCCGCGCCAGATGTGCATAACCCGGTGGCTGTAGGGAGCCAGCTGGCAAAGGGGCTGCCGTTTCCCCACATGTGCTGCCCGTGTGCTGCAGCTGCACACGTCTGCCTGTGCCGCTCCTGTGTGAGCCTCTCTTGACCCTTTAGCTGGGGCCAGACTCTCAGTTCTCAGGCAGAACGATGACTCTACGTATTTGTTCTGTAATGTGTGTAATTATTCAGATGTCTGCTTTCCACATCAGCCGGTTACGCAGCGGGACCCTCTTCTCTGCATTACAGTCGGCACGGCTGAGTGAACAGACAGGCAGCCGCTCCGTCTGCGGCACGGGACTGAAACTGTCCTCTGACCTCGTCCGTGGCAGTGTCGTCAACATGAGCCACTGACAATGGTGGCATGGAGACATGTGAAAAGACTATTCAGAGTATCTTCAATTGCTCATTTGTCCAGCTCACACACCAGTGACTTGCAAATGGCAAAAGCTATCCAGATATCATTCATCTTCTGACTCGCCTACCCAAGTAGAAAATGAAACTGGCTCCAGTATCTTCCCATGGAGATTTAGCAGGTCATGAATACAAAGTGCCACCTGCCTTCCAGGTCAAGAAATATTTGCATATTGTGTATCACGAAATATAAGGGATTGTCCAACTAGGTTGCCAGAAAGAATCTGATGTGTAATATGGCTTGGGGGTACATGAGCCAGCCAGTCTGATTCATCAAATTCTGTTTCTCTCACACTAAACAGGAACTTTATCCTTTCAACCTCTGATGCAACCGTGCTCCATGTTGCAACAGACAGGACAAACTTTGAAAAAGTCATGGTAGAGGCAAAGAAAGCTGTGAACGCCATCGCCTGCCACCCCCGGCAGGCGCTCCTTGCTGTGGGCAGTCGCTGCGGGCTGCTGAAGGTGTGGGACTACCTGCAGACCAAGTACCTCGTTAGCAGGATATTCACCCAGGCCGGCATCCAGTGCTTGTCCTATGACCCCGCAGGTATCTTGGTCTCATGACCTCCCCACATGCCAAGCACTGGGCTTCCCAAGAGGAGCGATTGTGGCACAAGAGTTTTCTGGCCCGTTTTCCAGGTTATTTTCTGGCCGCTGGGTTTACCGATGGAAGCGTTTACATCCTCGATGCCATTTCCCTCCAGTCCAGCTGCAAAGAGTTCAAGTTCTCGCATGGTCCCGTGACTCACGTTGACTTCTCTCATGACTCGGAGTACCTCGCAACTGCTGTGAGCTTGTTTGTTCCTCTTGGTGCTTTACACGTGGGGCTGGTGGTGGAGCTCTCGGTGGGACTGGGAATTACTGGCCATCCGCAAGGCACAGCAGAGCGAGGGGTGTTGGGGCTGTCCCTTCCCTGGGACCTTGTGACTCTGAAATGCTTCTCCTGCCTTGAAGAGTTACCAGTCACAGCCACTCCACAGACCTGCTGCTGGCAGCGTCCCATCACTAACTTTAGTGACAAGCCTTAGCTCTGCAGCTAGCTGTAGAAAGGGCTGGAGCAGGGATCTCCTCGTGGCTGGTGCACCTCAAAGGGGGTTGCTCCCATGTCTCGGTGCAGAGGTGTCAAGGCAGCACTTGAAGCAGGTTGGCACAGAGGCTGTAGCAGCTGGTGAGGATAGGACAAGCAATGGGACAAGGAGTATTGGCTTTGAACTGAAAAAGGTTAGATTCAGATAAGATGTAAGGAAGACATTCTTCAATGTGAGGGTGGTGAGCCACTGGAACAGGTTTCCCAGAGAGGTTGTGGATGCCTCATCCCTGGAAGTGTTCAAGGCCAGGCTGGATGGGGCTTTGGGCAACCTGCTCTAGTGGGAGGTGTCCCTGCCCATGGCAGGGGGCTTGGAACAAGATGATCTTTAAGAGCCTTTTCAACCCAAACCATTCTATGATGTCTGTACAAAGAAAAAGATTCTCCCCTCATCCATGGATACCAGGTCAGAGGAGCATCTTTCTCATGACTTCTGGGGAGTCACCAAACTTGATTTACTGTCCCTCTGCTGCGAGAGTGCAGCAGGGAATGTCCTCCAGACATTTCAGATGCTCTGGCCAGGACGAGGACCATTGCAGTGCTGTCCCTGGGAGATGCCAAAATCTGTCAGACCCAGTGTTTTATCCGGGCTGTGACTCTAACCCTCCTGCTAGGACTCACAAAACTGAAAGGGTTGAGCTAAACCCTGAAGGGACACGCAAAGCTGCCCACTGCCAGCCGGGTGATGTGCGTGGGGATCGTGGCTCCTTAACCTTTGTGCTGCCCTTCCAGGATGAGAAATACTCGGTGATTGTTTACAAGAGAGTTGGGAGCAGATGCTGGGAACATCTAGCAGGGCTGCGCTCCCACTACAAACCCATCCGGAGCATCCTCTTTGGGGTCCAGTTAGACAGCGACGAGCCCAAGCTCCTGAGCCTTGGAGAGGACCGGCAACTGGTGGGTTGATGGGAAAGTCTAAAGGGAAGTGGAGCTTTGCAGTTAAAGTGGGCAGCTGGAGAAGGGAAGGAACCAGTCTCTGCTTCTGCAGCTCCTAACCCTCTCCCCACCACCAGTTCCATTGTATTAGGGATTGTTTCTCAGTCTGGTTTCAGGGCAGATGGGCCCAGAGTTCAGGGTTGAGACTCTGCTGCTGCAGGCTGCTCACCTTGCCTGCTGCACGAGATGTTTGATCCAGTTGATCAGCAAGGCCAGGGTGACCACAGGGGAGCTGCTGTGTTTTCTTGTCTTCCCTCCAGGTTGAATATGACCTGAACAGCAGCAGCAAGGACCACTTGGTGGTCTTGCACCGGAAACGGGTAGAGCAGGTTGCTGTACCTCTGTGCTTGGCCTGGTACCCACAGCTCAGCACCGAGTCCTTTATCCTCACTGCCAACAACTGCTACAAAATGAAGCTCTACAACACAACGACCAAAATGTGCAGGTAGAGGAGAGATTCGGGCCTTGCACTGCCTGGGACCCCCATCCTGACTCTATGTTCTCCTCTGCTTAACGCCTGCCCTACTCCCACCCGTGAGCATGTGTTTGCCCATCTGTGATGCAGATCTTGGGATGACTCTAGGGTCCCAGGTTACTCCATCCTTGTGTCCGCTCTGCTGTTCACCAGAGTGTTATCTAGTAAGGTTGTGGCTGTTGGTGGGTCTTGGTCTGCCCAACTTGTTGGACCTGAGATGCAATAGTTGGACATCAGATAAAGAGACAGAACTTACATGAGAAAAGTACAAGGACTGAGTGGTCCCTGAACACTAAATTCCTTTCTTATCCGCAGTGTGGTCCTCCCTAGGCGGGGGCTCTATCCTATCCCATCCTCTTAGCCAGTAGCACAAAGCCTTTGCACCCACCACACCTCCCCATATCTGCCCATTCTTGTGTGTATCAGCTGTTCAGAGAAGGAAAAAAGGTTTTTTTTGAGTCCTAGAATGGATGAAAATGTTGTTTGCCTTTAGAAAGACCCTTTTGGGACCAACCTATGGCTCCCCGTTGGAGAAGATCCAAATCCTCCCAACAACAAAGACTGCAGATCCCCAGAAATGCTATCTGGTGTACATTACAAAGGACAAGGTACGGAGCCCCATCCACCCCAGCTGTACAAAAGCCTCGACTTGTAGAGGTGGTGGTCCCTGGGAGAATTTTGCTGCAGGCAAAACCATGCGTAGTCTGGTCCTGCCTGAGAGCTGAGTGAGCTCCCAGGAGGAGGACACAGCCCTGCCCTGTTGTGCAGCCCTCCCCTGGGACCCCAGCCCTCCCAAGCTCTCTCTTTCCTTACAGGTGGGCTTGCAGATTTTGCCTATTGATGGCAACCCCCACAAGTCCTCAGCTTTCATTTGCCACCCGGATGGTGTCTCTGACCTTGCTAGCTCCTATGATGGATGCTACGTCTTCACAGTGGGAGGGGACGACTGCACTGTCATGAAATGGGAGGTCAACCTAGAGTGAGTACCACAGGAAAGAGAAGAGAGTCTTGTTATGGCTTCCCACAGCTGCTTGGCCAGCAGAGATGAAGCAAATGTTCCTCAGCATTTATACTGAGAAGGGGGCTTTCAACCTAAAAAGGACCTCTGGAGATTGTGACCTGCAAAAGGAAAAGGGGCAATGGGCACAAACTGGAACCCAGGAGGTTCCATCTGAACAGGAGGAGAAACTTCTTTGGTGTGAGGGTGTGGGAGCCTGTCCCAGGCTGCCCAGAGAGGTTGTGGAGTCTCCTTCTCTGGAAAGATTCCCACCCCGCCTGGACACTGCAATGCAGGGCCCCCTGCTCTGGGAACAGGCTGCCCAGGGAGGTGGTTGAGTCACCATCCCTGGATGTGTTTTAAGGGTCGTTTGGATGTGGTGTTGAGGGACATGGTTTAGGGGTGAACTTTGTAGAGCAGGGTTAATGGTTGGACTTGATGATCCCAAGGGTGTTTTCCAACCCAAATGATTCTATGATTTCCAGGCTCTGTCCGGGAGTGTCTCTGACCCTCCCTGCCAGGTTTCTCCCACCTTTCTCTGCAAGTGAGCCATTCCCTTCTGCCAGCTCCCTCGGGCAGCAGTGCCAGACGTGTGCTCCTCCATGGCAGGCGGGTGACGCGGCAAAGTCAGGATATATATTTTGGTTTATTTGCACGTGAAGGACGAAAGGTGCTCGTTGCAGGGCAGAGGGCTCTCCCCTCACCAGCGTGGCTACAGATGCCTGGTAGATTCACATGTCCATCAAAAGGGAGCAGGCAGCTGCGAATTGAGCTGAAAACTGCCAGGCCGGCGTGGAGCAAATTCACCTTCACACTTCAAGGACTGGAAAGGGAGCTTAGCCCTCCTCAGAGCTAGAAAAGCTAGATAGTGTGGCGTGGTCTCGGTTGGTTTGTGGCTGGGTTTATTGTATCCCGCATATCACTCTACTAGCCCAGAGCACATCTCCTGGTTTCTGGCAGAACGACCCCATGGGAGCTGACTTCTAGCCCTTGCTCCCATCTTTGCTCTTTGGAGTGCTCCTCTGAAGCACCGCTGTCCCTCACCTTCCTGGGACAAGAGCTTCGTGGTTAAGACAGGCGCTGGTCCTGCGTAAAACATTTCTTGCAGGTACAGCTCCCTCAAAGGAAAACCCAAAGGGTGCTGAGCCAGCTCACCTTCATGTGCCAGAACAAAGGAAACCTGGGTGGGAAAGCAATGGGTTTATTTATTTTCTTTTCCACTTTGTGTGGCTTTAGCAGTCGGGGGTCAGAATAAGCGACATTTTAAGGAAGGCATTAGAATATAAATGATCCTTCTTTATAATGGTTGGCCAGGGTCCAGGCAACGTTGAATTTCTATGTAATTTGTTTTCGGAGCAAAGCTTTTGATGAGCTAATTATCATTTTATTGCTGCTTCTGGCATCTTGTGCATCTCCACTGTGTTTAATACCCAAATAACTTAATTATGGAAAAAAGCATGAAGCTTGCAAAGAAACCCAGTGGAAGCGGCACCGGAGAGGTGTGTGTGAAAGCTGCAGCCTGGCTGCCAGGCGTGGGGCATTATGTGGCAACGCTACGCCACAATTGCACTGCTGGGCTTGGTTTCCTTTTCATCCGCACAAACCAAACGGATTCTTTTGGCTCCAACTGCCTCTGAAATGGAAACAAAGAGGTGGCACTGGGGTGCTTCCAGTTTGATGTTGACTGCACCTGCGACGCAGTCACCCGCCACGGGAGAGGAAGTGGAGTAATGGATTGCACTGAGTTATTGGGGAAGAATGTGTAAGATCAAGGAACCAGGGAGCTTAGATTTGTGTGGTTTCTTGCAAAGACCAAGCCCCAGCCCTTGCTGCATGTTCAAAATGCTGATCTAGCTAATTCATCTCCCTCAATGTCTCTATAAGGAAGCAGAAAAGCTAAATGCCAGGCACCAAGCTCAAGTCCATGGAAAAGCTCCTGGCTCCCAGCCCTGTGCTCATTCCGCTAAACAAGAGGACCATTCACTAATAATTAATTCCCACACTGTGCCATTGTATGTAAAACCTGGGTATGAAATACGCTGTGGAAGTGCAGGCTGATGATAAAATAGCACACGGTTCAAGGCAACACTTTTCTTTCCTGAATTCTGAGGCCCAGGGATTTTATTTATTTATTGAAAGTGTCTGCGAGCAGTGACTAGAGAGGGAAAGGGGAAATCTCTCCTCACATGAACCCTTCCTGTACCTTCTTTTCTCTGATTCCGCCAGTGCCTTGGATGCTGCTGTTTCCCTGGGCGGGGAGGACTTGATCCCGTTCTACAACCTCCTGGATGGTGGCAGAGAAGGCGAATTCTTCAGGGTAATTAGATGCTCACCGCGAACGCTGTCTGGCAACATCTGGTTGGAGTTTAAGATTAATTTATACAAACCTGACATTTCTTTATGTTTTGTCCAGCTTGTCTTTAACAGCAATCTCATTGATATGCTTGTTAGTAAATCTTAAAAGGAGCCTTATCTCTCGTGCCTGTTGGTAACTGAACTTTACAGCGTTTCGTTTGAATCCCTCGCAGGAACTGGAAGACTATTTTTACTACGTGCAGCTGCGCAGCAGTGGCATCGATACGCTGGAGACCAGACAGGTGTCAACATATATTCCCTTGGAGGAAGTTCCCTCTATAATGAGAGCGATGGGATTTTATCCATCAGAGGAAAAGGTCGGTCAGTTGGGTTTATTGTTGTTATTAAGAGAAAAAAGAGCAAGACTGACTGCATTTACCAAGTGTTGCGAGGGCCGGGTTCTGACCGTCGTCATGTCGGGTGGCTCCAGAGTTTATTTGCTGGCTTTCAATGTATTTAACCTGGTCTGCATCAATATAGTCAGAATCTGGCAGCAAATACCTCAAGGAATGAATCCTCACTAGAGCTGGGCAAACGCAGGGGCAGGCTGAGCAAACCCTGGACCCTGATGGTTCAGAGGCGTTCAACCAAAGATGACCTTGAGGTCTTCTGTAGGCTGAATACTCTGCTACTGCTGCAGAGGTGGGTTTTGTTTAGAAGGTGAGCTGAGACAGCTGAGGAATGAGTCTTCCTTTGGCTCCCAAGGGTAGCAGCCTCTGGCTTTCCGAAGTATGTTCTGTGCAGGCAGTGATGTCTCTCTGTGACTTCTACTAGTGGCTGAGCTGCTTTACGCACAGTATATGGGTGGTGGACCATGGGTTGAGTTCTCCAGGTCAGATGGAGCCTCAACCAGAGCTTCCTATCTGTGTTACCAGCGAGGGCGGGCATGTCCAGCTCCACGCACTCACTCATTTTGGACATTGACAGAGCCTTCTTTTCTTGTTCTGCCTGGAACTGATGAAAGAATGATTTCAGATGGAGACAGCAGCTTTTATTCCTACGAAACTTAAAGCTCTTTCATAACTGAAAGTCTTCAGAAGCTCTCTCTGAGCTTGCCTTTAAGGTTGCAGCAGCAGAGCTTCCTATCAAACATTTCTCAAGAGCATTTTAGCTTCAAATTTTACAACAAAGACAACTGATTTAGTAAGGGTGCTGCTGCTTCCCCTTTTGTGACTGTTTCTACAAGGCAGTTTGTATTGTATACAAGCCTCATTTGTAATGTTGTAACCTGGCAAAAGGGTAATTAAAGCACATACAAAACCAAAATCACTGAATCTGATGCAAGGAGATTTAAATAACGACCTCTTTGCACCAGCTACAGCCTTTCAGCACAGGAGGGGTTCTCCCAAGGGAAACAGTACATCGCTGCGCTCCCTTCATCGTTCCGCGGGGGAGGCCGCGTTCATCTCTGCTGTTGCACAGGAACCCTACGGGCTGCTGAGACAGTGCTGTGAGTCAGTGCCACCCCATCTGCCCGGGCACACTCTCTGCCAGGAGAACCAGCAGATGGGAGGCAGGACTTTTGCCACGGCCACCATCTAACAGATTTGCTTTGGAGCCCCCGCAACCAGCCAGGACTGCTTTGCTCTTGTGTCAAGCTGTGGTGTTATCCCCTTGTATTTTGCTAGATCTTTTCCTTGGATTATTACATTTTTGTCCCTTGGGGACAGAAAGAACATATTTCCCTGGCAAATGTCTGTGGAAGAATAACCGTTAACCCCTTCCTGCCCCAAATCAAAATGACAACAGCGCTTCAGGCAGAGGTACTAAGCTGTTGTGAAACTAGGCAACCTACAATCTGCTTCTTGAAGCTGGCAGCACTGTATTAAAATCCAGAGAGAAAGTTCATCTCTCTCTAGAGTATTTTAATGGAGGAAAAGCAGGAGGGAGAAAAGGCAGCTTGGGCTGACTAGTAAAGCTTTTGGGAATTGGTGTTTGATTTGTAGTTCAGTGGGGCTGATAGAAAACCTAATCCCAAATCAGCCAGAGCTGAGTGAAAACCACTGTTCTTGCCTGGCATGACACTTGCTACAGGAAAAATATGAGGCTGAGCTTTCCCTCTTCTCTGGGCTTCATTCAGTGGAAAAACTTGTGACAAAAGGCCAGAGGCCCAAGGCTGTGTGCAAAGTCCTCCCCAGGGAGATCTTGCATCAGCTTCCCTTCCCAGGGAGTCGCAGGCTGGGTAGGTGTTGGCACAGGGAGCTCTCCAGGCATGTGTCTCCAAAGGGGCTGCTTCTTGGAGCACGAGTACCACAAAGGCAGGGAGCAGACCCTGCCTTTCAGACACACATCTGCAGAGGTGCCAACTGGGCTGGTGCACAGCGCTGGGCTTCAGGAAAACCACCAGTATCCAGCATGGCCAGTGCTTTCCCGTTTGCCCGAGAGAAAAGTGAGAGATCCAGCTGTGCAGGATGTCAGCCCTGCTGAGCCAGTTCTGGATTTGGCTTGTTCAGTGGCCGAACCACAGCAGACACACGTTGGATTGGGAGGGGAGAGACTGCTGATGCTGGGCAGGGTGTGTGCAGATTGTGTGCAGTCTGGTTCTGTTGGGACTTTTGTAGTGGGGGTGGTCTGTTTACTGGTTTAGGTTTGCCTGCCCCCCTGTCCCCAGAGTGCAGACACAGCTGTGGCAAAGGTACCGGTAACAGCTGCGAAGTCACCAAGCGCCCGTTGTAAGAAATTAGAGGAAATCCAACACGACTACGTATCTGCTACCCCTTTCTTCACCTAATATTGTCATGGCAGCAAGGCTGTAACTGTTATAGCCGTGTCCATCCAGCTGCTGAGAGGGAGCTTGTTACTGGGATATGGTCACGGCATCTGTGGTACCAGTAGGTGCACAATTACGGTCCATTGGCATTCATGAGATTGGAAACTGGCCTGATGCTCTTCACAAAGAAAACATTTAACAGCCTGTCTTGCCTCAATCTCTAGATTGAAGAAATGATAAATGAAGTAAAATTCAGCAAGTACGTGGATACTGGCGAACAAGTGACAAAAATCAATTTAGGAGATTTTATCAAACTTTATATAAATCATCGACCTGCATTTGGCTTGTCAATGAAAGAAATACAACGAGCGTTTCAGGTTCTTGGGTATGATAATGAGAATGGAGACAAAGTTATTGACAGAGCAGACTTACTGTCGCTGCTTCAGTGCAGAGGTGAGTTATTTCTTTTCTAATATTAGTTTTATGCTTGCTAGTTCTGCCTTCGATTTCAGAATGTATCCACTGCAGCAAAAAATTAATCTGGAACTATAGCTTGGTAACCAGGGCAGGCGTGTGGAGCCACCTGTCTTAAGATTTTAAATTGAATAATCACATCTATGGTCCCAGCTGCACTTCTGTAACTGCTCTGGAGATCTCTGCTGGCCTGAGATATCTTGTCTGTCAAATGATGAGTAGGGATCTTGGCAAATTGTGTCCTCCTTCCAGTGTACCCCTCTCGGAATCGTTCTCTCTCCCAGTCACAGTCTTCAGAAAGGTAGCAAAAAAAAAGAAAAAGAAGGTGGTGAAAGAGGAGGGATGAAATTGGTCAGTCCTGATATGAATCTGTGTGTGAAAGACTTAAAAGAGGAGGTGGTTTAGCTCAGAGGGGACTCTGTGAAATAATGTATCATTAAGCTTATGGCCAATGCCAAAGAGAGGTAAATAACGAACTTCTGTTGCCTTGCTCCTGCTGTAAAAGTGCAGCTAAGCATTAAAGCAGGTAAAGGGAAAGGCTGTTTCACTCTGTAGATCACCTGGTACAACTCCTTGCCACACAGCTCCTTGGAAACCAAGGAGTCGACCAGTGTGAGAAAGGTTAGTTATTTATATGGATGGTGTGAACATCCATAAATAGATTTGTTAGAACAGTTTCATAACAGATCTATAACCTCATGCTTCAGGGCATGAGCCAACCACTAACTGGGAACAAGCGCTATGTCCAGGTTGTTCCAAGATCCTAGATCAAGACTTTTCTGCACGTTCCTCTTCCACCTCTGTGTGGAAATGGCTACAGCCATGGAAATGGGGCTGCACGGATGGTCCTGTTTTATTTGGACAGTTTTTGTTCGAGTTGCCTTCTCGTGTTTTGGGTTTTTTTTTTTTTTGTACTAACACCACCATAACCCAAGAGGCTGGTGTTGCTTTGTTGCTTACAGGAGAGCATATGACGGAGGCTGAGCTGGTGCAGTGTCTGACCACCCTGCTGGGCAGGCGTCCTGCGGGAGGAGGAGCTGCCCCAGACACCTGCGATCCCTCAGGTACAGCATCAGTATTCCACACAGCACAGCAGCAGGATCGCTTCAGTTCCCAACCAGCATCATTTACATTGCAAACCCATTACCCCGTTAGGCCAAGAGCTGTCAAAACCGCTCAGATGGGATTGCAAAAATAGTCATAGAGCTATAGATTGTCCTTCATCCACGCAGCAATTGCAGGGGTGTAGCTGAAAATAAATGGACAATGAAATCTAACTGGGACCTGACAAGATTACATTGGAATTGAAATGAGAAACACGCAGCCGAAGGGTTACACGCCAAAGTCCACAGGCAAAAAAGGGATCCTACAATATGGAAATGACAGTATTGATTTCATCCAGGCGGCACTGCCCATTGTGACGGAGCTGTTGATAACTACCACATTTGTCTGCAATTTATGTCCCAGTCTACGCCAGTCTGGAACAGTAAATTACAGCATTCATTTCAGCCAAGTGCCATTGCCCATTGTAACTGGAATGGCTGGGAAGTGCCGCATTTTTGTACAATTCACGTCCCAGTGCACACCAGTCCAGAGCGGCATCTGGTTATGGCTGCTGGCAATGGGCCGCAGGCAGCAAAAGTGCAGCTCCTGAAGGGAAGGACCTGCTGCAGGGTGACTCGCAGCCAGTCAGATTCCACAAATTCCACACATTTGATCCCTGCTATGATATTAAGCTAGTAAACCAATACTTTTTGGTTTTTACAATGATTTCCTACATCTTTAAAAGCACTCTATCCACTTGCTGCTTATACATTTTACTGATCTGGAAAAGCCATTTTTACATTGTCGTTGTGTGTTTTGTGGTGTTGTTACTGCTCTCCAGGTGCAGCAGCTTTGACTGAAGAAGAAATTCCAGCAGAAATGACAGCAGAGATATTCACTGCTGACATTCTTGGTTTACCTATTCCTGAGCCAGAAAAAAACCAGAAAAAGACAGATGACTCTTTGATCTACAAAGACTCAGAATTACAGCTGCCACCAAGTTTTCTACTTGCTCCTACTTTCCAGTCTCCTCTCCTCAAGTAAACACAAAATACAAGTTTTTCAGATATTACAAAGTAAAGGTCATGCAGTTTCATATTAATCAGACTCTAGAATAAGCTGCAGGTTTAGCACGTGCCCCGAACCTATGGCATCAAACCTGTGTGGGGAAAGACTGGGCGGATGTAAAGAATGAAGCAGTAGCTGCCACACTGTCCTCTTGCATTGGTCCACTCCATCCTTGGCTAGAACCTCTCTAGAATTCATTTCGGGTGAGTTTATGGCACGTTTCATTATGTTAAAACAGTATCTGTGAAAAAGAGGAATGTAAAAGTATTATATTGATGAAATAGATAAACAGTGTAGAAAATGGCATTGTAATTACAAGAGCAGAATGCTGTGTTTCTATGTGAAAACCACATTTCCATTTTGGCCTTTAAAACTACTTTTTCTTTCTGCAAGTAGTAGTTCCAATTAGCAGTGTAATACCAACGGGACGGCATCTTACCGTGTTTGTATAAACAGCATAATGAGGCTGATCTAAGTTGCTGTAGAAAGATCAGTGAAGTGCTGTTGAACACGCTTCCTTCTTTACATCATCCTCAGCATCAATTTGAATAATAATGTAGGCCCTTAAGAAGCGTTTCTTTCAGCGGTGATGTTTTTTAAACAGAACACTGTTACATACTCGGAAAGTATGTGGGACTATCCAATTAGTATGAGCAGCAAGGTGTGCGCTAGATGCAGGTTAACGAAGGAGTCCAGCAGCACTGTGTCTGGAGTACACCAGGTAGGTGACAGGAGAAGTTTTCTGCAGTTTTGCCTCGTGTGTAACTCTGCCCATTTACTGAGATATTCACGTGCTTCCCTCAACCTGTGTCCAAGCAGATCCTCTGTTACTTAAAACTACCCTGACTCCACGGAAATTACTAGAATTATTTTAGGCAACCGAGAAACCTTATAAACGCCGGGGAAAAACCACCCTGAACACAAACCTGCTTCTTACGGATTTATTAAGTATCCTGTTTCAGGAGGCAGATGTTTTGCTTATCAGGAAGCGCTGCTAACCCGCACGCTCAAGGTCTGCGGTAGTGTCACAGCCGCTTGCACAAAGGCTGGACCGGGTTGTCCCTCACCCTGAGCCGGCTGCCCGGGAGCGGGGCGCTGCCCCGGCGTCCCCGCAACGAGCCGGGGGCGGGCGGACCGGCTGCCTCTCAGTCGCGGAGTCCCCCGGAGCTCCTCCGCGGGGCCAGGGAGGTCGCACAGCCCTAGAAGCAAGAGGGAGCCGTGGGTGACGGGGCAGCCTCGGAGCCAAGAGTCCATCTCCCGTCCCCATCCACATTTCCTCGCTCCGCTTCCCCATCCCGGCTCGAACGCCTCGACGTTCACAAAGGCACCAGGGCTTCCGGGCCGGCCTTGGCACCCGCCGTCCCCTCACGGCTCCCGCCTTTCCTCAAAAAAACCGTGGACCCCTCACAGCTCCCACCGTCCTCTCACGGCGCCCGTTGTCCCCTCGCACCGCCCGTTGTCCCCTCGCACCGCCCGTCCCGCCCGCTACCCCCTCAGAGCGCCCGTGGACACCTCACAGCTCCCGCCATCCCTACACAGAGCCCGTTGTCCCGCGCGCTCGACCCCGCCTACCTCCCCTCCCCAACCCCCCCCCCCCGCGCCTCCCTCTACCCGGCCCCGCGCGCGGGCTGCCGGCGGCAGTGTGGGGCGCGTGCGCAGTGCGCGAGCCCCGGCGGGCGGGCGGAGCCGAGCGGAGCCGAGCCGCGCCGAGCGCAGCCGACGCGCGCCGAGCGGAGGGAGCATTGTGCGGGCGGTAGGACGGACGGACGGACGCACGCACGGACAGACGGACGCCGC
>JANHGN010003140.1:0-26700 GCA_024605025.1 Megaceryle maxima
CTTCCTTCACGCTCTTTCCGTGGTTCAAGGACAGTTCCTGATATCAGTGTCTGTTTTCTTCCAACCAAGATCCCACAGAAGCTTTCACTTGCTGTCTTTCAGTGCCTGGTCCTGTCACTAGTTAAATACAGCCTCTCTGAATCCATCTCCTGCAATGGTTCTTACACTCTGCAGAGTATCGGGACAATCTGAGCTGGGATTTGCCATCTGTTACTGAGCAAGCCATGCTACATTCGTCAGAGTTCTGATACAACTACACTTTCCTGGAATTTTTTACTTGATTCATGCATAACACTTTTAATGTGGGGTTTGGGGTGGGAGAAAGGTGGGGCAGTGGTGCTTGGGGTAGGTGTGGGTTGTTCGGTTTGGTATTTTTGTTCTCATGTCTTGCTACTACATTTTCTCCCTTTTGAGGTGGTTGAGTTTAACCAATCTCTACTTCAGCTCAGGGCAACTCCAAGTTTCCTTTGAGATGTTCCACTTGCTCAGACTCTGTGCAGTGCCAAAGGTACTGAGCTAAAGTAAGAAGCCATAGAATAGTATCAGATGTATTGCACTTTGTCTTCATAAACCTCATGCACTTGCTTATCTAGTTCTGTTCCTGATAGCTTTTGCTTTGGTTTGTTTTAAATTAGGTTTAGTACTAAGTGACCTTTGTTTGTCCCAGGAAATTGGTTTATAGCTTAAGGCTGTCTATTGCAGTGCACATACCTGCTACTTCTGTGAAAATTTTTCTTATTCTCAGGACCAAGCATGAGGTACCAGGCGTTCTTCTTTTTACTTGGCATATGTGATGTGGGTACATTTTTATTGCCCACATTCCACCTCTTCATTAGTCTTATTCTTTGTTTACATCTCATTTAAAATGTCAGGATCTGACACTTCTCTGCCAATTTCATGATGGCCTACACTGGCAAACACCCTGAATTGTGCTATTGTCATTTCTGCGGGTGGAGAGGGCAGAATCTCTTGACGTTTCTTTTGGACACTGTGCACTGAAACTGCATTTATAGCTGTCTTAATCTTTGAATCTGATGACTTGGGATGGAAGCAGAAATCTGTGACTGAAAAGGGCCTATTTTTATAATTAAGTTCACTCAGTAACATGCTTTTTTGTCAGATTATATTTTATATAATGTATGATTGTTTTGTCTGTTCTTATTTCTTGGTTGGGTAAAAAGTAAAAAGGTTTGGTTTGAGGTGTAGCGTTGAGTGACAAAACAAACTATCATTTGCATGGATATATAAACTTCTGCAAAACTTCTAGTGACTTGCCATGCTCAGGAAAGAGGAGACAGCACATCTAAATGAGACACTTTCTCAGCACGGCATGAGATATTTGCCATTTCTACTTTCCAACAAGTAGGCTTTATTTTTTATGTATCATGATTGGAAAGTATTTTTCCTTAAATGAATATAAATACTTTAATCTTAACATTGAACAGTGGGAGACAAACTAACAGACCTTTCTTTTCACTGCCACTTATGTAACTGTACACAGCAGCACAAAGGATTATACCTTCCTAGTATTTGGTACCCGCTTTATAAAATTATTCCAGATGAACAGTAGTGGTAATTGAAGCATATTGCAGCCATGCAGGAAATTTCACACCTCTGGAATGCAGACAAAATCCCATTGTCCTTAAGGGGTTACAGTACAAGAAGGGCAGCAAAATCTTCTGTTATTTGCTGAACTTTGATGTTAATGAATTGTGTGCTCTTATAAAAGAAAAGGATGCTCAGGTTTGCAGCTAGCCAGCTCTCAGCCAAAATAAAATTGTATCCTGGTCTCCTGTGGCAGGCTTTGCAGTGAGAGACCAGCTGTGGAACCTTTCTATCAAGACAGCATGCTGAGATCCTTCTTTCATGCAAATTACGACTTTTTCTGTGAGCGAGTGATAAGCTTTTTCAAATGGCACGGTAACGTAACAAATAGAAAGCTTCCATATTGGCATTAAGGAGTGGCTTCTTTTGTATTCCTCCTAGTGACCTTAATTTCCATGTGATTAAAATTGGTCTCTTAATGATTTCACTATGATGGGTGGCAGAAATGAGGGATCAGCAAGAGAAACTGGCACACCATTGCTTGCAAATGAGCTCATTTGAAAAATACATAAAATAGATTTCAAAATTCAACTCAGCAAACCTCCTCTTCAAATTATGCTGTACTCTCCTTTTTATTTTGTCATAAAGATGGCTGGATTTTTGAGTATGAAACAGATCATCAAATACAACTTGACTGAGGTATAAAACTAAAATAATTGGAGTAACCCCAGAAAATTGAGCCACCTGATTTTTCCTATGCTGCTTATTTCACATTAAGTATTTAGAGAGCATTATTAGTGAATTTAGTTGCATAATAATTAAATTTGCAACTAGTAAGGTAATGTTTGGTTTTTTGTAAAGTATTTTGACACTTCCCCTCTTGGAATGCAGAAATTTCAAAGAGAAAAATCTCAGGAGGAGCAGTAGGAAAAGTAAACCCCTAATAAAACCGAGTGGTCCAGACTGTGAATGCCCTTGCTTCAATAGACGTAGAATTATTTCAAGAGCTTGAATATTACTTGTTTTAACTAATTTATTTCTCTGTGATAGTATCTGACCCATATATGAAGAATAAAGTGTGTGGGGTCATTTATTCTAGAAGGGCAGTTAATAGAGGAGAATACTAACCAGGATATTGATTCTTGTGAATATATCACAACAATTATCTATTAAATGCCTAGATTTTTGGTTATTGCATCCCTATCTTGAAAAATGCAGGCTGTCTGTATCTGGCCTATTTTCTTTACAATAGTATTAAAGTCATTGACTTATTTGCTGTTAAAAAAAAAAAAAAAAGGACTTAAAATTATGTCCATGCATTCTGAAGAAGACTCCGTTAATGCCATGAAATTAAGTTCCCCACTAGCTTAAGATCTTACTTATCTGAGTTTATTTTGAGCAAAACCACTGTAAACCTTACAGGTGTTTTCACAAGAAAAGGAAAGTGCCACACAGTAGGCTTGAAATCATTACTCTAGATTTTCCAGCAACAAGGGAATCCTCTACCTGAAATTGCTTTCTACTAAGACAATAAATCAGACTTCTACTTCCAAAAAAGCTCTGCTGGCACAAGGTGGTGATTTTCGTCCATTAGATGTTACCACTTTACAGCAAACCTGTAAAAGCCTCTGGAAAAACTTGCTTAGTTAATCACTGGTAGTCAAACCTCTTTCCTGAGCAATACTGAGCTCTACTTTGCAAAGATCCAATATTGACCAAAATGCTTATACCTCAAACTTTTTATTGTCCATTTTTCTCAGGTATATTTTCCCATAAAATAGAAGTTGTAATGAAAAGGCACACATTTTTACATTATCTGAAAGATGTCAGCTTTGGACATATATGACAGTGCCTGCAAAAGCTAGAAGGAAACACACACCACCACCCTACCACCTTCCACCCTTCCCCCCCAAAAATATACCAAACCCCACCAACCAACCAAATAAACTGTCCTGGTTTGAGTGAGAACAGAACTAATTCTGTTCAGTGATTTTACTTTTTATCTCAGTTCTTCTAACTCACTGCACTGTCTGAAGTCAGCAGGCTGTTTTCACAGGCAAGGTCTGCTGCTGGCAGTGATAACACCCCATGTTTAGAGTCACTGCCAAGGGTTGGGGTGCAGACCAAGGCCACTGCTGGATCTTGTACCACATTGGGGGGTGCAGGAAGTGAAAGGCGGCACCTGCAGGGAGGAGGGGACAGGGCAGGTGACCCCAAACTGACCAGCGAGGGATTCCAGCCCATAGATGTCAGATTTGGTATAAAGCAGAGGGATCCAAAGGGTCTATAGGACTTCATTTTTCTGGGCTCTTCTCCCCTCTTGGACAGCTTTGCCAGCTTTGCTCAGCTTGGCTCAGGTCCACTTTCAGTCCCTTCCTCAGAGCACCCCAGGAGGTCTCTGTCCATTCTGCCCTCAATCCCAATCAGTGTGTTCCTGAATCCAGCACCAGAATCCAGCTCCTGAACACAGCTGCCGTCTGCTGCGGGGCCCAGGCTGTGACCCCCCAGTGCTATACAGCATCAGTGGTGATGGTGATGTAATTACCATCAGGGGGTTGGGTTCCATACTGGTTGGGTATGTATTTGTACATATTCTATTTTATTATTACTATTATTATTATTCTCATTCAAGCTGTTCTAGTTTCCTTTTGTAATCACTAAGTCTTTCTCCCTTATTCCTTTTCTCTTCCCTTTGGGGAGGAAAGGGGTTAACAGAGAGCCTCTGTTATAGGTCTAAGGGGCTGCCCTGACCCTAAACCATGACACAAAAAAAAGAGAAGAAAGATGCAGTGAACCTTCTTCACAAAATGTGTCTGTATCTAAACTCAGAGTAGACAAGCTTATTGTTTTTTCCATTACACTCTGAGCACAACCCTTGAATATATACCTTCATATATTTGCTAAGGACTAGATCCTCTTAAGGTACTAGATTAAAAAATCCTTCTCCGTGAGCAGCAAGTAAGGTGGCAAACTTACTAACCACTTTACTGTAAAAACTATAAGTAAAGGAATACAGGTATCAGGTATAAAGGAATACAGCATCATGTGACTGATACAGAAATTACTAAGTGTTTTTTATTGTGGTGGTGTTCTATGTATATTGTTTCACCCTTTGATGTTAAGCATGAACAAGGAGAAACCTAACATGATACCATCAGATGGTTTTTTCTTTATATTTGTAAATATTTGTATTTGTAGACTCTATATCTGACAGTTTTATCTGTGACAAGTCACAAGGCTTCCCTTACATAGTCAAACAAGCAGGCCTGGATCAGTAGACCATCCCCTGTGTTACTGTTGAATGTGTCAGAATCAATTAGGGAAAAAAAGGCACATACAACTACAGGTAGAAATTTGGTGGTGGTATTTTACCTGAAATTTTGAACTAGCTTTAACAGAATGATCGTGATCTCAGAACAGTTCCTCTTTGAGAGGTGTCACTTCTGATTTATAATTACATACTGCCATCAATTATGGCTATTTGTAGAACTGCAGAGCTCTATAGGTTGCAAAGTGCCTCTGGAGGTCACTTCAACTCCCTTTTTAAAGCAGTACTGCTCAGATTCAGACTATAAACAACTTATGTACGGGTAGAGTTTGAGAACAGCCTTGGTATTTATTTAAACCTACATAAAACACTCAGTCTTGATGGAAACCTGTAGCTTCTGATACAATACCTTTGTATCTGCTCGGGTTGTCTAAAAATGTTTGTGATAAACCTCAGACATTCACGTGTTTTATAAATTGTTAGAGTTGCCTTTGCCTCCAAACTTTATATGAAATACATATATCTAGCTGGGAGGCAAAGGCAACTCTAGCAATATATAAAAAACATGAATGCCCAAAGTTTATTTCACCTGGACCAGAAGTATCAGCCTGTTGAGTTACCTGCATAATCTCACTGCTGTGGATCAGATTTGGAATATGAAAACACAAAGAGGCAGACTAGAGAATCGTCCTGCGTATTAGAATATATTGTGAGTTGAAATTGAAGAGGTCACCACGAATGTAGGTAAATTCCTGTACCTATTCCAACAGATATCAAAGCTTAGCTTTTGCATTTCCCATCTGTATTTGAGGCAGCTTTTTAGCTCTAGTCAGGAACTCTTAATCTGGCAAGCAAGATGTCTTTTCTGTATTTCAGTCTCTGTGTGAAGCTGTGAGCTAAAATCAGATACAACTTCAATGACCTTTGTGCGTACTTTTTCAGGAACTGGAGTTCAAAGAAAAATGGGCTCTAACTGAAGCATCTTTGCCAATTACACATTACAATCTGGTCACTATATGTAAAATGGTCCTCAACTGTGTGGATTTGGAAGCACCAAAGAATGGCGATGCTAACAGCAGCCATGGGTGGTTTTGTTCGTGTACTTTGATGTGTTTAAAGAGCATCATAATCTGGATTGGTTTCTCCAGTGCTCACGTGCACTAAAAATTGTTTAAATGGTTGGCACAGCATCTTGTGGTATGATTGTGGTTAAACACAGATGGACCCAGCATTTACTCTGTTACGAAATACAGCACAAAGGTGTATTGTGTGAAATGAGAAAGCTGTCACAAGAAGAGGTATTATGATCAAATCCCAGATCTGAAAAAGCTCTTTAAACTTCCCGTGTTTTTACTGGTTTAAATATTGTAAACTGTAGAAGTATTAAGAGAAGTGCTCTGCAGTAATTAAAGCAAAGAAAATACAGCATGCACAAAAGTGGGGGGCAATAAAACATAACAAAAATCAGTCAATAGAGAGAAAGAAATGCAACAAATGGCCAGACTAGCTTTTCTGCTCTGTTCTATGTAACTGCCAAATCTGAGGTGGTGTCATATGTTGCTCTTGGCAGCAGCTCTGCTTTGGAAAGTTATTTTGGTTTGGATAATTTCAAACCTGTGTCTGTGACAAACTGCAGTGTAGGGGATAAGTGCAGCTATCTTGCGCAAAACAAGATACTGAAATATTTTTAACATTTTAAGGCTTACAGACGTATAGGCAACCTTACTGATAATTAAGTTGGTCTTAATTTGATCTAAATTATGGTGAAGGTGAATGAAGACACAGGAAATAAACTATTTAGAGTTGGAGTTAAACCATTTACATAGTTTTATGGAATTTTATCAATGTCCTTCAAATTCACAGTCTTAGTTAAAATAGTTAGCTTTTCTAAGATCATTATCTGGATGGCACTTTGAGTTTGAAAACTCTTGTAGGGTGCAATATTAGGGGAGTACAAAAGCAAGATCTTTCTAAAAGCCCATAAACTAAATTTAAATAGTTCATATACTATCCTTACAGAGAAAGGCCAGATTGAACAAAGCCTGAACTAACTTACTCTGAGCAGACAGAAAGCATTCTTACAGACTGAAAGAAAATCACTGGTAGAAGTTTTTGTTTTCATGCCAAGTGCAAAGCTTTCTAATGATTTTTTTTTTTAATAGTTTAGAGGGTTAAAGTAATTCTATTGCCAAGGATGAGTATTTTGTAGCAGTGTTTCAAGGCAAAGCTAAGAGATCAAGATAATGAATATGTAAGATAAAAATGTTTTGATTCTGTTATTGGAACTGAACTGAATTACACTTCAGTTTTAGATTTATAAGAAAGGTTTGGGAATTACTTAAATTTGCAAGAACTGTAGAGGACTCTCTCTTTTAAGGTACAAGGATTAATATCATAACACATTTTGGTTCTGAGTTTATGCTATAATATAGATTTCTGTTTGATATAGGGGTTTGTTGTAATCAGAGAGGTTTTCTGATTTTATATAATGTAATAAATTTTAAATTACATCCACTAATGTCTGTCTGAGCCTTTTCTCCTTCCCTATTTTATATGGTAGCCAATTGCCTCTGCCTTATCATCACATTGGTCTTTTTTTTTCTTAATGTATTCCAGCACTTGTAAGGCATTTATTTAACAAGTTGAAGGGAAAAAATGGATTTAGGTCTGCAAGCTTCCACAAGGACTCTTCAGGAAGTTGTCCATGCACTGAGTTTACTCCTCTACTCATGTTTCTCTTGCTTGAGGGTACCTTGCTAAGGTCTAGCCAATGTCACTACAATGTCTGTCTTCATTAGAAAATAGCAAGAGAAAATTATTTAAGTGAAAAACATGGTAATTTTTTGTAAAAACAACTTGAATGCTTTGACAAGTGTTATTTGAAGGGACTCAAAACTAAGTTCCTACTTATTTCTTCAGCTATGGCATCTTGTTCCATTCTGGAGAAGTGGAGCTATGGTACTTGTGGGTATTAACAGTTACTATTGAACTCATTTGCAGTGTGCTGAATTCGTACTCAGAATGAATGATAAATTGGAAATACATGTTTTTGAGCATCAGTCCATTCTTACAAGCTATTTTTCAACTACGACCTGAGTTAAACCATATGTTTATCAGGAATCTACAAATACCTTGCTTGTTTGACAGCTGTTCTTGATTCTTTTGAAATGAAGAAAAAGGAAACAGTCTCACTTTTTCTTATGAGGTGGTGCAAAGAGTCCTCAGAGCTGGTGAGATCAGGTGATGGAACATTATCACACTAAGGGATGCTGGTCTGGCCTGTATTCCTTACTCTAGCAAATATCCTGACTTTTATTGAAGTGGAATTATACCAAGTCTGTCTTTTGTAGGGTTGTGTGCAAGTAATTGTAAAGATTTAGAAAACATTTTGTAATCAAGCTTTTCAGTTGGTCACTTTGCTGTTAAAAACACCTGTGACTTGCATGCAAATGCTGTTCAGCATCAGTAAGTAAAGACCGTATGAAGGCTGCTTGAATGCTGCACCTTTCATGGCAAAGCCTTGGGATATTTTAATGACTCACAGTGTTCCTGTGGGTAATGAAACACATTAGTTTTGAGCAAGGATTTGCTCAAGCTGATGATTAAGAAATGAGTTTTTGAAAACTATTCATTATCTCACAATGATCCTGCTTAGTTTTATTTTGTAAAAATCTTTGTCCTTTTATCAAGTGAGAAAGTCCTTTTGAGAAAATATTTTCCCTAACTCTTCATGTAAATAGTTTACTTTGTGAAGTTATCCAAACTCTAAGCATCGCATGGAAGCCTTCTGCAGGTTTTTACACCTCCAGGAAGGTTACATTTCTATTTTGCAGGTCTATATACTACAGTTCAGTAGGTGCAGTCATTATAAGACTATGAACAGAGAATTCTTCAACAGCGATGTGCTTTTTCTTAGAAAGAACTACATCATTAACTAAACAGTAGAACAACTGTGTTCTCTGTAATCTCTTCGTCTCATTGGCTTGTTTCACTTTTCTCATATGGAAAATAAATTCAAAACTGTCTTGAGAGCATGATATTGTAGCTCATCTAAACGTTGTTATACATTCTTAATGGGACCCACACTGTGCAGCTACATATGTGTTTTAAAGAAGCCACTGATGTCTTGTAAGGACATCTTTTAATGTGACATTAACTGCTAACTGTTAGACAGTTTTTGCTCATGGCTTCCTTACCTTAGCGAACCTTTAACCCACTGTGTTATGTAGGTTTCTAAGCTGCATCAGTAAGTAAGTGGAAGGAAACAAAAGAGAAATAAACTGGAAAGAAGGAAGATTGAGTTTTTTTGCTAGACAGTAGAAATCATAGAAAAGAATGATTCAATCCTCACTTTTTCACAGAGTTCTCATTCCCACTAGTTCACTAAAGATCTCCCGCTGTGTGTGTTACCTCAGAGTAATGACAGTCATGTTCTGGCTATGGTATTCCTACTAGTGATGCTTTCTTTTGACATATGCAGTAATCACAAATACCCAATGACTAAGATGTCCCAGGCACATGACAGTTGTCTTTTAGAGAAATAAACACCAAACTCAAAGGAAGAAGTTGCAGTTATCTTTTACACCAGACAAAGATCCTTCTAATCTGGCAGTGGGTGATTTAGAGGTAGGAGTTAAATTTCAGTCCTTTCATTTACACTTCCAGTAAATATTCTCCTTCCCTAATACTGAATATTTTCTGTCTGTACCAGCAAATTTGGTTTTTAATGCATCAAATATGAATGTAGTTGTCTTGACCAATCTGAAAACATTTTAAAATGTTTATGACTTTTTGATCATTATATCAAAGTATTTCAACTTGCTGATCATTTTTTGCTTGGAAACCATTTTATTCCTACAGTGTTGAAGCCCAGGACTTGTCTCACTCTTTTCTCTCTATATCACCCTAACAACTGCAAGGAAAGGAAGCTGTCACTAGGTGATAGACTTCTGCCAATTGAGTCTCTGGTGTGCTTCTGTGCATATTTTTTTCCAATGTTTTTCCCTAACATTTCATAAGCATTGTGTTGGTGGAGTAAACTTTAGTGTCTGCGTTGAATCTGTAGCTATAATGCCAGATTAAATCTGTGATCTTTGAGGCAGTACCACTTAAATGAAATTCATTCCCCACTACAGTACAATCAGTACTGGATTATTCGTAAATATCCTGAAAGCTGTTCTTCAAGGATCATTCACTCCATTATCAACCTGACTGAGCTCCACCCTTCCATCCCCTCTGCATTTTACAAAATAATTCACTGCAAAGGAATGTGGACACTTACCACAGAGATTTGGTATCTTTTATCCATTCAAAACATTATTTTAACACAGCAACCCTGACATAAACCAGTAAATTTCTGTTTCTGCCATATGGCAATCAGAATGTATGTTTGGCTAACCAGCTTCAGATCACCCAGGTCTCGTGGATGTTGATGAAGACACTCACTGAAAACGTGGTTAACCTTATTATTCTGGTTAGCCTTATTACTCTGAAATATATGACTAAAAATGCAACAGAGTATTGCGGAAGGCATCCTCATTAAGTATTCTGTACTTGTGAAATGATATCAATATCAGAGCATTTTCCTCAATCAAAGCTTAGACTGCATTTTGGAATGGTTTTACAAGAATCACTAGAGTCTTTGCTCTCCATAGTTAGTTCATTGTTTTGAAGCTGTAGTCTATTCCTCATCCAATTTTCCCATTCATGTATGCTACTCGTCGGGTTTGGGGGGACCATTAGTGCATAATTTCTAAATCTGTAACTATAAAAATGCTGTTTCTTGTCTCATTTTTATGTGAGTATGTTTTAATTCGTTCTGATCTAGTACTCTCAAAATACAGTTTATAGCTGATCCACAGCACCACAATTTCATTTTAACTTTGAAATATCTCATTTTAAACAAATTCACTTAAACTTTTGAGTAACTTGCTGATAGCTTTCCTTAGTGCTAATGCAGTGTTTGCATGTAGGATGCATGAGCCACATTTTGTGTTTATCATTTGAAACGAATCTTTGAACCAAGTTCCATCTATATGTGGTTTGTAGTGCTGAAAAGATTTCAGAAATGAATCTCCATTTTGTTGTGCAGAAGTAGAGGGAAAGGGACAGCTGGAAAGCCATTCCACCTGCATATCAGAACACTCATTAAATTTCTCTGATTCTTGGGCAATTTAGCATCATCCCCTTAACTCCTGTGCACTGATCTTAGAAGGTAGTGATCATAGTGCCAAGCAGTTCTGATTTATTTCAGCAACAAAAACTTGAGTGTTTTGGAGTCTCTCTGCCTTTGCCAGCAAAGAAAGGAAAGGGGTGACTATCGTTGTTGTTATGCTGCCTTTTCCTTCCTAAGGGGAAGGATTAGCTTAATATGAAAAGCAAAAATCCAGTGGTATTTGTATTGAAAATTGGGTTTCATCCAGAGAAAGTAATGCCTACAACTTCTTAAGTTGTAACAAACTTTCTGGACTAGTTTATTTGGGTGCAATTTGATGTTAAATTACTATAGGCAGCAGCACAAATAACTTAATATTCCTGGAGATACATGATAAATTGTTACTGTCAGTGCTTTTCTCTTATAGCCAGCATACTAGTTTGTTTGTTTGTTTGGGGTTTTGGTGTTATTTTTGTTTGTTTGTTTGTGGGGTTTTGTTTGTTTGGGGTTTATTGGTTTTGTATGTTTTTAATTCATGCTTCATTCATAAATTCATTTTCATTCGATATTAGAAGAATGGTGATATTTGCAGAACTGTTTGGACTATTTTTAAAGAGATTTGGATATTAATAACTAAGACTGGGTCAATTTTGTATAGATAATAGATGTCTACATGAAATAAATCAGTAGGAGCTTTACCATCTGTTATCAGTGGGGCCAGGACGTCATATGTGAGAGGTAAGAGACAAATATTTTAACTGGAAAAAAAATATCTTGCATTCTTATCCCTACATTGAATTATCCCGAAGGAAAAGGAGGAATAGCTAGGTTTGAAGAACATATGAAAGCATTCAGAAATCATATTCTGCTTGTCTAATAAAGATGTATTTAAATTCAAACAATTTCAAGTCAGGGATGGCTCCTGAGGATCCTATGGGAAGTTTCAGTGAGCACAAAGACCAGCAAGAATTACCAGACCCACTAAATCTAGTTATTTAAAATGAAAGATCTCTTCATATCTCAAAATATTCAAAACCAGCAAATGCTGAAAAGCTCTTAAAATAGGAATATGCTTGTACATAAGGGTATAAACAACTCATAGGGTACTTCATGTCAAATTAGCAAGACGGGTGGGAGGAGTGGTGTTCTGTTACATACTATTGGGCTGTCAGACGGCTTGAAGTAAAAGGAAGAAAAGTTGGTGGACTTAATTACTGAAAGCAAGATGCAGGGGAATTATGAGAAAAAAATCTAATGTAATTTTAACCACTTCAGTATATAATAGTAATCAAGAACATAAAATAATGTACACAGTATGTAAAATGAAAATATTATCTTCTCTGAATTATTTTTAATACTCTCTGGTGTCACAATAGAGCTTGAAAAATTACAAATATTTAGATAAACATTAATCAAGAGATTTATTTTCATATTAAAGTTATTTCCATACCTGAAGATATATGTGCAAGTTAGATGGAGAGGAAAGCATGTATTTTAGTAGTGTCAGCATATTTGAAATGACTTGGGTAATCTTTCCATGGGTGTATTTTGTAAAAACAAAATGTCTATTTCATGTTTTGAAAACATCATTGGTTACAAAATTCCCTGAAGAATCTGAGCTGAAGTATAATATAACAACAGTGACTGAGCTTGTAGGCATTTTTTAATAGTAATTTGAAGAGACTGTCAGTGAAGCAGTAGAGGGTCAAGTTCCCAAGAAGTGAGAATACAGTTGATGAGTGACAATTACCTATTCCAGATAATATTCAGAGCTGCTGTGATAAACTTCTTAAATAGCAATTTTTAATGCGTGTGACCTCCTCATCCTTCTGCCACCAAAGAGCTGTTTGTTACTCAAACTGTGGTCCTGACAGTCATGGCTCAGTCCTTTACTTTCTTCTTGCTAATGGTGCAAGTAAAAACTATTCTATCTTGATGCTAAGAAATCTCCATGTGAAAGCAGAATTCTGCCCATGGATTATTCAGTGCAGAGTTGAGAGTTCAGGTCCTTTAACAATGCACATTGCCTTCAGCAGCCCAGTCAAGCAGTAAGGAAAACATGCTATTGCACTGTACAACTACCATCAGGTAGTACCATGAGAATGACAGTGTTCCTGAGCTATGTAGCACTAGGAGCAACCTTTCCTTTCACTGGAGATTCTCATAGCTATTCAGTACCCCTGGAACAAAAAAATGTTCGTTTGGTACAATAAAATGAATGTGCAACAGATCACTGTGTATTGTCAAGACTTTCCTACACCAGTAGTATGCTCATCAGGTAAGCAGTTTCTGTTCTCATCCAATTTTCAGTCCCTATGTACAACTGCAGGAAGAGCTTTAAGAAGAGCTAGGAGGTTGCTTATGAGATGCTATAAAGAAAGTTTATATTTTTCACAACCCTATTTTTCACACCCATCCATCTGTCCTTATTATGCTCGGTGCTTTAGTGCCCGAACAACTTTGACGGTTCTGATATTTCAATTCTCAAGTAAAATCCTGTATTAGAAAATTCCCTATTTTCCTGCACAATAGGCATGCTTATTTAAATGCATTTTTTCCACTTATTTTTCTCTTTACTAAAATTATTTGTCATGGGTTAATTGCCATATGTTATTACAACAGGTTGATCTGAAATATTCTTTTAGAGGCAGTAACAGGCACAGCAATTTTATTCTTCATAGAAAAGTGCTTCAGTGATAAGTAAATGTCAAATTATGGTAGATTACTCTAGTGAGTTATACTTTCCTGTCTATCCAAAGCGAGACAAATATGCCAAAAACCCCCACAAAAAAAAACCCAAAAAACCCCCAAACATTTTCATGGTGTAAACCAGACGAAATATTTAGTGTGAAAACAGCTTGAATGAACAACAACAAAATTATTCTATATTAACAATTTTGCAAGATTTATCTTAAAAGGGTCTTTATGATTTATGTTAAAAGAATCCAAACAAATGGGATGGAAAACTTGGGCTTTTTATTGGCTCTTTTTTATTGGCTTTTACTGGCTCTTAGGGTTTTGTGTTTCTACAATTTTACCATTTTCTGCTTTGTGGACTGAAGGTAAAATAAAAGTACATTTCTGTTAATACAAGCTGTTGAATTTTACAAACAAAATGGAGGAAGTAGTCTAGTTTCTTGTTAAATTTTTAACAAGCTTTCAAGATTTGTTATCCATTACGGCAAATAAATGTGAATAGTTTACATAGTTACAGAAGAAAGAGGCATTAGATCATTTTGCAACTCCTTTTGAGAGCACCTTTCAGGCTTTACATTCTCACCTATCACTGTAAAAATAGGCTTTCATGTAGAACCTTCTTGCTTATTACCATCTAAGGTGGGCACTGACATATCTGCTGAAATTCCTCACTCCCAAGACTTCATCAAGTAATAGACGATGCTTTTGAAGAAGCAGGGGATATTCCCCATGTTCATTGTGGGGGCAGATCTGGACTAGCTTGGGAAGTGCTGGGATTTTCTTGTTAGGATTATCTGGCAAGAGAAGAGAAACACAAAGAGAGCAGCAGGGTCACTTTACTACCCAGGGCAATTCTGACCTAGCACAGTTTGCTAATCACTCCTTACTTAGAATTTTGTTTAGAAATAGAAAGTAGGTCAGAATTTCTTAAAAAGTATCTTCTTTCCTTGTTCCCAAATAACTTCAATTAAGACTTTTTTTTTTCTGTAGTAACCAACTAACAACAATTCTAAGATGGGCTCTCTCTTTGTTTATGAAGAAAATTCTACCTTTCTCTCCTATCACTCTCAGGTCAGATATTACTCTGCCATGACAAAAAATCTTCCATTTTCTGTTTGTGAATAAAGCAAATTCTCCAGCTTCCATCGGAACATGTGCATGAATGCTGGCATATCTAATGTTTGACACATTTGTTATAAACAAAGTAGCAGATGTTACCTTACCCACGTATATTAGTTCATTAGACAGCGTATTTATTTCATTTTAAATTTTAGTATTAACCCTTATGTGCACTTTTGCTGCTAACTAAAAAGCCAATAAGGCCTTAAAGCTAATGCTTTATGCTCCATGTTATTTTGCATGTTACATTAGGTGGTGGTTTTTTCATAGGGCAACGGGGCTGCTTTTTCCGTAACTCAGTGCAAAATAGCATCCTTGAATGCAATCTCCTTCTTAAACTGGATTTGCATTCAACATACAGTTAAGAAATGCATTGGTATGTCTGTTATGTATATGTTAAAACCTTCAGAAATAGGACCAGAAGGAAGTTTTGAGCAGGAAACTGGACCAGATAACCCCTGGAGGTCCCTTCCAGACTGAATTATCCTGTCGTCTATCTGAGGTGTCTTACAAATATTAGTGCCAGAGGGAGATGATGAGTTAATGATTCATTCCTACATCAAAGTTTGATTTAAATCATCCATGAAATGGGTTCATTGGTCTTAGCCTGAAGCTTTGATCCTGCAAGCTCCTCTGCTGAGGTAGTCATCTGTAGATGGCAATCGAGACATTAAACTGTGCAAGTCTTCCCACTTATTTCACTTAGAGATTCTCTCTGACCTTAAGCCAGTTCTTGAGGAATTAATCAAGCTAGTGAGTTGTTAGGACAAAACTGTCTTATGCCTAAGATGAATTTCTTGGTTTCTGGTCTTGGAAATCCAAGTGATGTCCACAATCTGTTGGAAGAAGTTGTATCTGTAAGGTTGCTGTTTATTAAATTCCCTATGGAGAGCAGTGCACATACAGTAATAGAAACCCTTCTCTTCTAGTTGACGAGGTCTAATTATTACCTGTTAATTAAGAGGTCTAGCTGTATTTTGTCTTTAAAATATCTTTATGAGTGATCCATGTAAACTTTTATTACTAGAAAAATCTATTTGGAAAAAATGAGTAAATAATAAAAATGAGCTTCACCAGAAGTTACTCCTTCAGTGGGTTAAAAAAGGAACCAAACACTGTGTTTGTACTCTCTACAGTAAAGCAGTAATTTTCCTCTGTCAGGTAAATAGTTTTCAGAACATAAAACGGGTGTTGCTCTCTACCCATGTCAAGTGAATAATATTTTGGCTGCAGTGGTTGAAATCATAGCTTATCTGCCACCCTCACTCCTGCACTTGTGTTGCATGTGCATGCATGTGCTTTTGATGTTTTTATGTTTCCAAATGATACTCAGAAGAGATTCTGAAACTGAGATTTGACTCATAGGTGTGACTATAACTTCTGTAAGGACGGTATGCACTTTTAGCTAGAGATAAATGGAGTTAACCAGATAATGATCAGAATCTGTTTGTTCAGCAGCAAGGAAACGAGCATGATACAAAGAAGGAATTTTGTTGTACTGCAGAGAGGTCAATTATTCTGGGAACCACTTGAAACTACTGTGAAACTCCATGTCTGTGATTTAGTTAAAAATGAAATCTCAATCAGCAGAGAAACAAAACTGAAGTAAGCAGTGGAGAAAGGATAGAAATCTTCTGCTATCTCTTGCACCTGTAAAGACATGAAATAGTACTGATTCTCTTGCAACTCATTGTGTACACAGTGACTTCAGAGGCAAGCTAGCATTGTAAATTGAAAAGGCTGAGAGCACTGGGACTGTTTAACCTGGAAAAGAGAAGACTGAGAGAGAATCTTATGAATGTTTACAAATATCTGAAAGTTGGGTGTCAAGTAGAAGGGGCCAGGCTCTTTTCAGTTGTGCCCTGGGATAGGACCAGAGGTAATGGTAAAGCAAAGGGAAACACAGGAAGTTCCACCTCAGCATGAGAAAAAACTTACTTCTTCCCTGTGAGACTGACAGAGCCTGGAAGAGGCTGCCCAGAGAGGTTGTGGAGTCTCCTTCTCTAGAGACTTTCAAGACCCACCTGGCTCTGTTCCTGTGTGGGCTGCCCTGGGTGATCCTGCTCTGGCAGGGGGGTTGGACTTGATAATCTCCAGAGGTCCCTTCCAACCCCTAACATAAAAAACAAACAAACAAACAACAACAACAAAAAACCAACCAACCAACCAAACAAATTGTTGCACCAGAAAAATTTCAGGGTTAGAATGTTGCAAAATGAAAAGCAAAGTTACCATGGAAATAAGTTTATACCTCACATCTCAAAATAAAAAGATTTAAGTATTTCAGAACTATAGATCTATAGCTTCTACATCAGCACCAAAAAAAAAAAAACCCTTAGAATTTGTATTTTTCATTTCACCTTTGATTGATTTAGACAGCTCTTGTCCAAACTCTCTAACATGAAAATATTTTAACACCCTCTAAACCGAAATTGAAATTCAGCAAAAAAACCCACCCACAAACCACTGTATGAAGAAACAGGGAAGTGTACTTTTAACCTGCAGTTGAAAACTGTTTTCTTTAGTGGTTAGAAATAGAAACTCTCTGAGATGCTTTGAATAAAAAGGGGAAAATGGGTATTAGAAAGCTGTAGTTAGTTTTAATCTGTAAACAGAGAATTAAGGTAAACATAATTGTCAATCTATTCAACAGTATTTGTATCAAAAAATTCTACTTCCTCACTTTCCTTTTGTAAAGCATGAAGGAAAAAAACTTATTCTATGTACCTGTGAATGATAAAAGACATCTAAAAAGTTTTAGAAACTATCAATAGGTTTTTTATGATACCTATAGCTGCTTAGTACCAATCTTTTCCCAGGAACATACTGTATTTTTTTTCCTTATTTAGTAATTTTGAAAACAAGCCTACAGTTTTACACATCATTTTGTGTTAGTGTATTGTTCATCCTATTAATAACCTCTCTTCATTCTTTTAATTACAGTTTTCCATTTTTATCTATAATTTCCATGGAATTAGACATGCTAATTTATCCTTTAATAATATGTTTACAATTTGCTTCTTTCAGGATGGAAGTAAATTTAGGTGCATTTTAATTTATCTTTCTGTTCTGCATTTTCTGAAGTTTGCATTGTAGATTGATGGATATTAAAATACATGCACATATCTGTATGTATCTGTGTGTTGTAACTCATTCTGTGTATCAGTCAAACATCAGGGTAGTTTTACAGATCCTCAGATGCTATTTTTTTTCAGAATTAATTATTGACTGCAGGTTAATAAAAAACTTGAACTGGGTATCTTAGGAACTACTAGTAATATAGCCACTCCCAGGTCTACTGGAATGTATACCCTTGCAGAAAGGAGTATGGGATAGCTCGCCGTGCCAGAGCCACAATCACCTGCTCAATTTTTGCTAATCCTGCAGAAATGTCTTCAGCCAGCTCCTTAGCCCTGATTTTGTATACATTTGTGTCCCGGGATGAACCAAGTTAGCGAAGGGTGATTATTAATAGCTGCATGTAGACAAACCTTCCAGCTATCTGAAACTCCCTCAGCACTGATCACTTCAATAGACATTATGAAGACAAAAGGAAAACATATGGACATATATTAAATGTGCCTCTTAAAGAAACAGAATGCAGGTGCTTCCACAATACGTCAGACCCAGTGTCTGTGTGTTCACTGTGGCCATAGTTTCCACAAAGTACAAGAAACCTGTGAGCCATTAAGTAGTCAGCTCTTGGGATAACAGTGCTTTCTGTCCTCAGACTATTTTATATCTGGAAGTATCAGGGCTTGTATCCTTTCACTTTCAGTTTAGTTGGCATGACTCATTAGAAACAGAAACCATGTGTCAACTGCATGATTGTTTCAGTTAGTGTGGTCTCTCAGTGGGGTTTGTGCTGGCACGTTGTAGCTTTCTTTTTTCAGCAATTGCTTTAGAAGTACTGATAGCTAAGGTATTAAAATCTAATTCGTCAAGGTGCTTAATCAAGGGCTATCTTATGTATACATATAGTCATGCCAATTTTGGCCAGAGTGCTCATAGGTTGAAGATCTTGCTGTACTGAAGCTAAAATGGTTTAAAACCCGTTTTATGATAAGGCTCATGTTTAGGATGCAGAAGACATCTTCTGATGAATGTTGCTGCAGCAGTTCCTGGATTGTATCACCATCTTCTGTGCCATAGGTTAGCATGCCCATATGAGAGTTGACAGTGCAGGATGTGTGTGCACATCTCACCTTTCTCATCTGTCAAGCTGGCATCTCCTGTTAAGCTACTCTTGTGAGTGACCTCTCTGGAAAGGGTGAGGTTGACAGCTTGGGGCAGTAATGTCTCTTAAGTGGCAAAATTCATCTGAGGATACATAAGTACTTTGAGAACTACCTAGAAAAGTATGAGTGAACAAAGAGCTGCAGAATAGAGGACCATTGTGCAAGGAACACCTTTTCATATTTTTCTGACCTTCCTTTCAGACACCCAGCACAGCAACAGGCAATTGTAGTTTCTGTGCCTTATACCTATTGCTTAAGCTCACAGAAGTGTGTTAAGCTAAATCCAGCCCAAGAAAGCATGCCAAGACATTAGGTTGCTAGTTAACATGATTAAAGTGTGGGATTCAATTACTCCTGGATGTTTTATTTCCTTTTTTAAGTTACACTAGTGATCTACAGTCCCACTTTTAATTTGAAGCTTTGCTTTCCTATATTCTACGTTTTGCATTCTTGTGCAGTGAGGGGCTTTTGCATGTTTTGTTATTCCGTTTTTAAATTAAAATTTTGATAAGAATGGATGGAAGCCACTGTTCTCTTCCACAAAGGAGTCTGCAGCAAGATAATTCTTGGCAATTAAAACATCAGATGTAGTATTACAGGTTATGATAGATAATGACCCAGTATTAAATGCTTCAGAATTCAAAGACTCCACCTCTTCCTTAAGCCTTGCTAATTGTACTGGATCAGACCCCTGAGGTTGAAGCAGACAGATCATCTTCACGATGGACAGGACTCCTGCTGAGCACTGACACAAAGATCTGCTGAGCCGTCAGTCTAGCAAGGTTCATTAATGATGAGGTGAAATCTGAACTACTTTGAGAAACATGAGTATAAAATTAAATGGGAATTTACCTGTGTGAGATGACTGGATTGGGTGTTGCTCATCGTCATGTAATTCAGCTTAACTTGGGCAAAGGCCCTTGTTGGTGAAATGCTAGTTTTGGATGAACTTCAGATGTGCTTCAGGTCGGCCAGGTATTTATGAGTGATACTTTCTGCTCAAAAGGAACCATAGCTGGAGAAGGAAGCCTAGGGAGTTTAAAGCCACATTGAAACTGTCTCTACATGCAAAAAGTCTCTGAAGCAGGATGCTGGTAATCAGAACAAGAGTGATTCCTTTTCTGTATATATGAAAACTGGCACAACCACACGCTGATCCACGTTAGGCTGTTGCAATTACTTGTTATCCCTCAGTCTTGTCAGTATTTTTCATAACCTTTCTTCAAGTCTATTCTTTATCTACATCATTTCCATATCGTGACATACCTATATTCTAGTAATCTTGCTATTACCACAACTTGTAACTAAGAGAGTTTAGGAGGCAGTCTGTCATCAGAAAACATACAGAAGGTTTACTGTTACACTGGGGTAGGAAAAAGAAATCCTCAAGCCATTTATTGCACTTACCAAGTTTTAGTTAATCATTCTGGAAATGAAAGGCACTGGTGCTGGTGTGGTATGAAATTTTTTAAGGGGCACTCTCTGAGTTCTTTTCTACGGAGATATTCCATATGAGGGTATTTCAGACAGTGGAAGTGATAACATGCAGAAACACTTTACATTTAACTAATCACTGCATGTTAAAGGCAAAATACCCATGTCTGAGGGTCAGTCACTACTGAAGGTGCTGGAATTGTATCAATATTGCTGTGCTGGTTTTGTGTCAGGGCATTAATCTCGAAGTTATTCTATTTTTAGGTCTCCATCTGCACATAGCTCTGTATGAGCTGGCCTGTGGGGGAGGAAGTGTATGTGAGAGTATCCACAAGCCACTTCAGAAGACCAATGTGTTGCACTTAAAAAAGGGAATTCACCTTAGATGGACCACTTCAGCCAAAACTTTCTCCTCTTTGTTGTATTATGCAGTCTTTGTAGCCCTGGAGGTATACTACTATCAATTTCTACACTCTGTATTTTAATTAATTTAATTAATTTAATTAATTTTATTTATCATTTTTATTTGTGTTTATCATTTTAAATACATGGAGGTAAGTAGGAGAGGGTTTGAGCACTGTAATGCAGCTTCTGGTATGAACACAGGGTCCTATAAATGTTAGGCTGGACCTTGGTTTTGGGTAGGTAATGTTGTGAGTATAACTTATTTTTCAAATAATGCTTGTCTTTTCTGAGAAAAAGTGACAACTGCACTATCTGAAACAGAATCAATTAGTCGTCATTTTGAAACAGACTCTAGTGTAACTTATAATAACATTAGATAATAGTTTACTGATAAATATGCTATCCGTAAACTATTCCCTTTTCTATGTACTATGCACTTTCCCAGCAATTTTAGGAGCTATGAAAAGCATAAGGTTGTGATTCCAACATTATGGTCATACACACGTCACCTCACCCACTGTTGCACCTGTCTGCTGGCAGAAGAATGCTTTGTTTTCCAAGGGATTGAATTAATATCTCAGGCTATCTCACTTTGCCTTTAAATTATCACCTAAATCTCGTTTCCTGTCCCTTCTTTATATTGTTCTCTCTTTAATTACATCTATATCTGGGGAAAAAATGGAATAGGAAAGATAGCGATTTAATTAGTGGTGATTGCCGGAGGGTATAGCTGTCATCACCAGAATGAATGGCTGCTTTCCAATTGTAGCAGCAGAACTAGCAAAATTTTATCACCCAGTTTATCTGCCTGTTACTACACTCTGGGAATTCCCATGTGTGTTGATCACCTACTTACCAGGTGATTGATTGGTCTGTAGCAAGACTACTGAACCTTTTCACAAATGTTTTCAGTTTTTCTGTTTGCAGCTCTTCTGTTTTGTCACATCTTGTTTTCTCTAACTTGGACTCTAGAGAGATGTGTACAACGTGGCTATGCAGATTAGTTTTGCTATTAAAGGAGAAGTCCCCTGTAACTGATGTGTTCTTCCATTCTGACTAAACTGCTGAATTGTTTTCAGTGAATTAAAAGTGATCTCTGGCTGGGCTGTTTTTTTTCTCTTCAGTAGGGATGTCCATTTTTAATTTCCTGTTGGAGAAGTTCTTTATTAAAAAATCTGTCCATTCATTATTTGTGCTTATAAAGGTGGAGCAATTTCATATGCAGAACATAATTAGCACTTGGAATTGTTTTGATCTAGTTTGTCTAGGTAAACTCTTCATTAATAGAAGATTTCTACTGCTGAGAAAACGTCTCTTTTAGAGTCTTGTCATCAAAGGCTAAGTGAATTTCATGATTCAGCTAAGGTTGCCATGCAGTGCAACTAATTTGAAACACCTTTCTCAAACTTTTTATGCTAATTTTGCTTGGCGTTATTGGGAGGGAGGTAGCATGAAATGCAAAATATTTCATGATAAATTAAATAACTGAAGCATAGAATTTCTCCCTTAATTTGAGGGCTTTATAGAAAAGTATCATGCTGAAAAAAAACCCAAACCCTCTTCTGTCAGCACATTAAGATATGGAGAAGAAAATGGAAAATATCTGTCATTTGAACTGCTGCAACCATCTAAGAAAAGGTTTCTCGTGGAAATCTGTCATCTGTCTCTGATATTTTGAGGTGGTTGCCTTAGTCTGGTGTAATTCTTTCCATCACTGGTTAGGCCCTATTCCACCTCTTCAAAAATTGAGGAAACAGGAACCCTTTCCAGATTAGGGTTCTAGATTAGCTTCATTTTCACTAAGAATACAAAGAGGATGTACTCACATCCTAGTAATTGCAGACCCATTATGTTGAAAACTGGATACATATTTTACCTGTTACCGATAATAAAACAAACCTGAAGTAACAATACTTTGAAAACCCAGCTGCATTTTCAGCTGCTGTGTTATAATGTTCTGTTTATTTTTTTCTCTACTATAACATTTCTGTCTTGTTGATATGTGTGTGTAAATTAAGAACAGATGAGATAATGAATATATTGCAAGGATTTTTGAGAAATTGTAATTATCAGTAATGTTCTGAACATAGGAAATCTCAAAAAAAATCTCTTTTTGTAAGACAAATATTCCTCTGACTACTGAAATACTTCATTCCCTATTATCTTTGTTTCACCTAATTTCTAAAGAGTGGAACAATCTTTTTTGTGCAGCTCTTGCTCTGATGAAAGTTGATATGAAGCCAGATCCTTTCAAAAGTGTTGCATTTGTATAATAAAAATATGTAGAGACAGAAACACAAACTCCTGCTCCAGGCTACTGGTTTTGCCTCTGTAGAACACATCTGAACATGAGCAATGATATAGCTTCCATTTAACCATCATCTTAATTCAATTACACCTGACCTAGGGAGCTGACAGCATTAATCTTCTATATTGATTAACCAGGTGGAAAACCCTACTTCACATGATAGTAAGGTGACAGATTTATATCCAGAGAACAAGTACCAATGTGTTTAATTTGTTTGCAAATTGAATGATAAGGAACAGATTATTTAGACCAAAGTTGGAAGTTAATTTTCTTATTATTATTTATTCATGCTCAGACCATTAACAAAGACTCTAGACAATTGCCAGATTGGTGGATTTTCATACAGAAAACAAGTAATTTCCATGCAGACTGCATACATACTTTTATATACATAGTAAAAATATATATAAAATATACACACAAAGATTTCTTCCAAATCTAGGTTATTCCTCTCTCATTCTCTACCCCACCCCTGGAGGTGTTTAAGGAAAGATTGGATGTGGTGCTTGGTGACATGGTCTGGCTGATGTCATGGTGTTGGGTCATAGGCTGGACTTGATGATCTTGGAGGTCCATTCCAGCCTCAGGAATTCTGTGAAATTCTGTGACTCTGTGATTCCTCAGAGAGGGAAAGGCATCTCGAGAGACAAGTATGCACCTCTATCCACTTACATAATTTTTAAAACCCCAGATCTAGAATTTAAAGAAGCTCCACCTGACCTAGCTTCAATTAACAGTTTGCAGTATAGTCTTCCTTCTCCCAGAAAGTCTCTCATAACATGGTAATCAGCAAATTCAATTGAAACAAAAAAAAAAGTCTTTGAAATTAAGAGTAAGAATTATAATCCTGAATTTACCCATTATCATTCTCCCCCTTCTGTTTAAACCTCTTTGATGCAATAATCAAAGCAGCAGTTGCTTAGTCACTGATAATCCTACATCATATATTAATTCCATTATTTTCCTGCAGGCTATAGAAGTACCTTTTGACCATGGTACAGCTTGTCCAGTGATTGACAAGTGTTCTGATAGCTCATTTCACAGCTTTCTTGCATTTTAGGGGCTGATTTGCTGGAGGCAGTAGTTGTGCAGAGAGAAAATCAAGCCTTATCAGTGCTTCCCAAATTCTTGTTTAGGTTTTTCCTCTTCAACTTCTGCCTGCCTTTACTGATTTAATTAATGCTTCTATGTCCCTAGGTTACATACCTGCTGACTTTAAATCTGTTGTCACTTATCCATTATTAAAGTAACATTCTATGCCTGATGGCTTGGCTGACAGCTATAGAACTACTGCCAAACTCCCATTCCCATCAGAGATAAATGGAAACAGGGGCATTAAAGATTGTAAATTTTTTTTTTTTTAATGTAAAGGGATAAAATTTATCTTTCTAGTTTAAAATCTGACATTCTGAAGCTCTTTAGAAGCTAATTAACTTACACTGCATTGACTTGGATATTATCGTTTCTCCTTTCATTCATGTCAGTGTTATATTGGAAAAGAAATTCTTCTAAGAGCCATTTGATTGCTTTTTAATGGAGAAGTTCATCAAGGTAACCAATGGAACTGGTAAAATCTTCAGTCTTAAACTTGTTTTCTTGCTCTGTCCCTCTTTCTCTGAAGTATAAACTCATATCTGCTCTCAGATAACTTCCTGTCCTGGGCATGGCCACATGTCAAAGTAAAAGGGGGTTTACAAAAAACAGATCAAGTACCCTCTGAAGAAAAAATCCTTTAGCTATTATGCATTACATTAAAACAGTGTTGTATACTAGTTGTCATTAGCCTCCTTGTAACTCAGCAAGCTTCATGACTGTTTCCTCCACACAGCTGCCTGCTCTGCTTTGACTAGAATGGGTTTTTCAGTCTTTTTAAAATCACAGCTTTGGTTTTCTAAGAGAACTGGACCTCTGCATAATAAATTTAGAACTATTGATAAGACACTGGCTTCTCTTAATTAACTTTTCTGAGGTTGTAGAAGCAGTCTATGGCCCTTAGGTGTCTGTGGGTCACAAGTGGAAAAACTCTAGACTGGGACTGTACCAGAGTAATAGGATAGGCTTAGGAGACAGTATGTCCCTATCTGTTTCCATTTCTGAGTATATCTCTTCAACATTTCTCTACCAGCATTTTTTTTTTGCACTCCTTCCTCTTTTTTTTTTTTTTTTTGTAACCTTAAGGACAAATCAAATTACCTTGTAAAACACACACATTTAAATTTACTGAGCATAAAATATAAGGACGATACCTTAAATAAATGGATGTAAAGTTCCAAAAAGAATATTTAATCCTATGTTCACAGCTTCATCTCAGACTAAATCCAACTGATCTTTCAATATTCTCAGAGAGCATCAAATGAAGTTAGCAGGAGGTAGATGCAAAACAAGCAAAAAGGGCTTACTCTTCATGCAATACAAAATATTAGAAATGCCTTTATGCAGGGTTTCGAGGGTACTAGAGATTTACACATGTACAAAGTGACTGGGAAAGGGAATGAAAGAAAAGAATCCATTGAGAATTATTAAATAGAAAGATGTTATACTTGGCTCAGGAGATCCTAAAGTGCAAACTGCTAGAAACCAGGGGAGTACAAGGTGAATGTGTTTCTCCTGTTCTTACACTGTTCTCAAAATAACGCCTACTTTTGAGCTTCTCTCCCAATGTGCGAGATGAGATTCAAGATGATCCTCTACTGTTGTTATATTACTATGTAAGTGCTTTTTCCCCTTGACCCTGTCTTTCTGTTGGACTGCTTCAGGATTATCTCCTTGGTTAAACATTTGCTATCTATAATGCTTTAATAATAGATATTATTCCAGATGTATTAATTCAAACATTGCTACTACTACTATTACTAGATGGCACAGGTGTTTCTGTTGTAATTTCTATGCCTGATTTGATTTCATCTTTTTAATAATGTTTGCCCATGATTTAACATTTGAAGTGAATAAAATTAAAGTGAACCCCAGCATTCGAAAACTAAGTTTGGTAATTCCATCTGCCATAAGATTTCTTGTGTTAAATGCAGCAAGTTTTGAAAATATTGAAATCCCAAAATTACAACTTTGCACAGTAAGATTGGCACCAGTTCTATTTTTTGTTTTATTTCTTCTTTTCTTATAACAATTTTAGGAATTTTTAAGCTTCAATTGTAGTTGTATCTATATTTTGGAAGATGACAGTATGGAAATCATCTGCTGTGATCAAAATTGTAACACATAGAGTCTGAAGTACACTGAATTCCTGCAAGTATTGATGTAAAAGTGTCTTTGGCTTACTTTTTCCCTACTTTACTTTATTTGAGCAAATTGTGAAACAAGACTTCAGAAACTTTGAAATAAGTGTTTATTGTCACTACAGAAGGAGGCCATGCCTGGTTTTGAGTAATCAGTCATCTAAGTTGACAGCTAACTGTGTACAGTGAAGGAGTCTGCAGTTTGCCAAACAAATACACATGGAAAGAAGTACAGCTGAAGTTAAAAATATAGAAGAATAAAATATTAACTTGAGCCTAATGTATGTTATATGTATTAT